>JAEIGM010000103.1:0-111070 GCA_018903735.1 Drosophila cardini
TTTTAAATTTTCATTATTTACATAAACTTCAATGCGGAGTGTGGTCTAAGTAGTAAAGATGCCTGATCTTATTCTTCGCACTTGTATGATAACCCGGGATCATGGGTTCGAGCGCCGTCAGGGAAATTTTATTAATTTTTGTTATATAACAAAAAATGTTACATGTAAATGCAGATAAAAGAGGGGCGTGGAGCAACTGTTAGGGCTCTGACCCGTGTACGTGAAGTCCCGGGTTCGTATCTCATCAGTGAATTATTTTGATATACCCATAAAATATATATATTCTTGATCAGCATCAACAGGCGAGTCGTTATAGCCATGTCCGCCTGTCTGTCCGTCTGTTTCTATGCGAACTAGTCTCTCAGCTTTAAAGCTATATTGATGAAACTTGGTACAGATGTGTGTTCTCTCTGCAGATAGATCATTTGTAAAAATCGGATGACTATATCATATAGGTCCCATAGGAAAAATCGGTTGAAAAAAAAATTTTTTCGAGCTATTTCAACAAAATTTAGCCTATATGCATTTAGTACCAAATCCCATGTGGAAACCAAATTTCATCCGAATCGGACCACTATATCATATAGCTGCCATAGGAACAATCGATTCAAAGGCTTAGTATGAAAATTTTTCATGTCTATTGAGCAATTTCAACCAAATTCACGCAGTCAACATAAGCTATCATTTCCTATATACTGACCAAATTTCATCTAAATCGGACTACTGTATCATACAGCATGCATAGAAACCACTGGTAACTGAATCCAATGAACGCAACATGCATGACTGCAAGGGTATTAAATCTTCGGCGAGCCGAAGATAACCTTTCTATCTTGTTTTTTATACCCTTGCAGAAGGTATATTAATTTTGTCGCGAAGTTTGAAACGCATTGAAGGAGGCGTCTCCGACCCCATAAAGTATATATATTCTTGATCAGCATCAACAGGAGAGTCGATATAGCCATGTCCGTCTGACTGTCCGTCTGTCCGTCTGTTTGTATGCGAACTTGTCGCTCAGTTTTAAAGCTATTTTAATGAATCTTGGTACAGATGTGTATTCTCTCTCCAGGCTGATCATTTGTAACAAGAAAGAAAAGTACGGTCGAGCACACCCGACCGTAGAATACTCTCTGCAATTTATTCTGTATGTGTGTATATGTAATACATACACAATTGGTTGGCACAGCCAGCATTCGCGGGCAGCGCTGCCTCTAAGCTACGCAAGCAGCGAAAACGTTCGCTCACATGTTTGTATGTTTCTGTCTCGCTTGCACACATGCAGGAAAATGGCGTTAAATTATAAACTTTGTTTCGTGTCTAGCTCTTTTGTTTATAGTCCGATTTATATGCAATTTTCAGGATAGTTTGATATACTTTGTCTTCAAACGAATGTGAAATAACAGTACTGTACGATAAGAACATATGCCTTAAATTCGGCATCGAAGTTTGAATGTCATTTTATTTCTTGTGGGAAAAGGGGGGCAGTATAAAATTTTTAATAACGCTGCATTTATGCCGTCTCAAGGAAATTTCACAACAAAATTGGTGTTCCTAAGTGCCACAGTTACTGAGATATTCGCCCAAATTATCAATTTTTTACGAGGTACGTCTAGTTTTATGCTCATTGTGGGCGAATGGGGCGTGGCATAGAATAAATAAAAGATTCTTGTATTGACTGACTTAATATCGAGTCGATTGTGACTAAATTCAAACTTGTAGCTGTTACCATCTCCGAAATCTGTTTGTTCATACGGACAGACGGACAGACAGACAGACGCACAGACGGACATGGCTATATCGACTCGGCTTGTGATGCTGATCAAGAATATATATACTTTATGGGGTCGGCCACGCCTCCTTCTGCCTGTTACATACTTTTTTTTTTCACAAACCCAATATACTCTCTCTTGCAGAGAGTATAAAAATCGGCAGGATCGGATGACTATATCGTACAGCTCCCATAGAAAAAATCGGTTGAAAAAAAAATTTTTTTTGAGCTATTTCAAAAAAATTTAGCCCATATGCATTTAGTACCACATCCCGTGTGCCAACCAAATTTCATCCGAATCGGACCATTATATCATATAGCTGCCATAGGAACAATCGGTTGAAAATGATGAAAATGCCTAGTATGCAAATTTTCAGTGCCGATTGAGCGATTTCAACCAAACTCACGCCACAAACATTTGCCATAATTCCCCAGCTGTTGACTAAATTTCATTCGGATCGTACCGCTATATCATCATAGGAACAATCGGTTCAAAGGCTTAGTATGATAATTTGTAAAGTCTATTAAGCGATTTCAGCTAAATTCACGCACTACTCCTTTGCTATTATTCCCTATATACTGACCAAATCTCATCTAAAATGGATTATTATATCATACAGCATTCATAGGAACCACCGGTAATTGAATCCAATGAACGCAACATGCATGACTGCAAGGGTATTTAATCTTCGGCGAGCCGAAGATAACCTTTCTTTCCTGTTTTTATTTCAACTTAAATTTAAAATTTAATTTAAATTTAATTTCAAACTGTAAAACACGTTCTTGCTTTCGGCAATGCAGCTGTCGCGAGCGGCAGTCAGTTGTTAAGTACTTTTCGCATGCACCGCACTCACGCCGCCAGCCTCTTCGCGTTTGCCAGTTCTCAATAAATCGTTGCTTTACGAAACTGCAATTTGTTTAATTTAACTTAGTTAAATTTTGTTTTCGATTTTTCATTGGCGCCCCAGCAGGGACTTTCATTCGCGGTTGTTGGTCTTCAGATATTTCGAGGCTTGATGTGTTTGAGTGTCGGTTCGGTAGTTGTGGTTTGGTGTTTAGACCCCGTACTCTAAAAAAGAGTATAGGGGTCTATTAAGTTTATCTGAAGCAAAATGTGCGTGACAGGCAGATGGTACTGTTGAACATCTGAGGGTTGTTGGGAGTTTCCCTGATTGTTCTGGGGTTACTCTAACATTGTTAGTGTTGTTATTAATTTTGGTAATTTCGGTGTATTCAAAATAGAAGGTAGTGTTATGGCTAAATTATGCTTGTCTTTAACAGTTTTGATATTATTTCTCAGTTTTGTTAGCAATCTTGATGTTTCTGACCAATGTTCATCGGTTAATACATCTTTATGTTGATATATCAATAATCGAGCTTCGTTAAAGCTGTCGATCAATATTATAGAATGCTTATTAACTGTATCTGTATGCATGAAAAATATTTAGCTCTACCCAATTGATCAAGAATATCGTCAATTCTGGGGAGTGGAAATTTATCTGACAGCAATTTTTTATTTATTTGGCGATAGTCAATTACTAATCGCCATTTTTTGTCTTTAGAGCCCTGAAGAGCTTTCTTTGGAACTAATAAGAGTGGGCTATTATAGGGTGAAACAAACGGTTCAACAATATTTTGTTCAATTAACTTTCCAACATGATGCTGGATTTCTTCTATTTGGCTATGCGGACATCGATAATTCTTTACATATACTGGCTCATCATCCTTAAGTCTCAATTTTTGTTCGTAAAAATTGTTTGTTGTGATTGGTTCGGTTTCAAGTCCGAACACATCACTATTTATTGGTGCATATTTCCTCAAGTTGTTTTCTTAAACAAAGTGGGAAAATTTTTCTTTAATTTTTTAATTACAGACTCTTTTCTATTGTTTTCTAGATTTTGAACTACCTCGTAGTTCGAAAGTGATTCAAATTTTATTTTATTAATGCCTACTGTTTGGCATGTATCTGTGGTATTTAAGAATCGGACAAAAGTATTTTGTGCTGTTGCAATAGTGTTTGCAACATAAACACCTGGTATAATTTCCTGATTTGGAATTAAAATGTTTTCTTCTGCTGAAGATAATTCTATTTTGCGTATCACTTGGGATCTTGCTGGTAGAAGTGTGGAATTATTACCAGAACTAAATGTTATTGGAACATAGATAGGATACGTTAGATTTTGTGGTCTAATTATAAACCAATCCTCTGAACTATTGTAATCTAATTGGCAATTAAATTTTTTAATGAAATCTAATCCTATTATTCCATCGCAAGGAATTGCGAAGTCCGAATGAAGTATGTGAAATTTGTATGGAATAATGTATTTGTCTGTTTGGAGTTCAATTGAGACAAGTCCTTTGGAGTTTATTACTCCTTCGCCTATGCCTCGAATGTCTATAATTCTATTGATTTGGATGTCATGAAAGACATCTGAATTTTCTTTTATAATTGAAATATCTGCACCTTTCCCGAAGCATCTTGGGCAACTCGGACATTATTATTATTATTATTATTTCGGTTATAACCGCTGTTCTGCTGGTTATTTCCTCTATTGTTTCCTCTATTACTTCTATTATTGTAATTTCCTCTATTGTTTCCTCTATAGTTGTTATTTTGGTAGTTGTAGCGATTATTATTATTAAAATAACCGCGGCCATTGCCTCTACCACGACCTCTGTTATTGAAATTACCTCGACCCCTTTGGGTGTAGAACACCGTGTTGGGATTTCCGGTCATTTCTGTACTACATTGTACATATTTGGCTATGGCCTCATTCATTGTTTTGAAGTTTCCAGCCTCAAGGATTATTTTTAGTCTGCTTTGTTCGCAATTTTTAATCATTGCGTCAATGGCGTCCTTGGTACTGAGTCTATCAGCATGTTCTGCTGGTATACCTTCATCAATATACGAAGCCTCAAGAAGTCTTCGTAAATTGTCTATTTCGGTCGTGAATTTTTCGGCCGTTTTTCCTTTTTGAATAGTTTTTTCTAGTTTGGCCTTTACTACGTCGGATGTTTCACCAACTATAGTATCTTGAAGTTTCGTTATTATTGCCTTTATTGATGTTTTATTTTGGACTTTATATAGTGTTGAGCCAATAATTTTTGATTTTATTACTTCAACAGCTATATCTTCAAATATGCCTTTAGTAATATCTACTAACTTCAAAGCTGTTATGAATCTTTGAAGATGTATTTTTTGTCCGTTGAACTCCGGAATGGCATTTGAAATGTCCTTTATATAGGCTCTTTGATCGTTTATATCTGCCATGATGTTTATTTTCGTATCTACTATACTTGTATTAGAGTCTGTTTCTGAATCTTCTTCTAGTTCATTATCAGTTTCCGATAATGTAAATAAGGCTGGTTTTGTTAGATCGTTTAGATCTTTATCTTTTATCTGAGTTTCGGATTCAGAATCGGAATTTTCATCAACTGATTCTATGTCTGTCGATGATTGTTCTTTGCCAGTGAATATAGCTAGAGGTGTATTCAAGACGGTTGGTATGAATATATCTAGCTTATATTTATACCCTAGCAGAGGGTATATTAATTTTGTCACGAAGTTTGTAACGCATTGAAGGAGGCATCTCCGACCCCATAAAGTATATATATTCTTGATCAGCAACAACAGGCGAGTCGATATAGCCATGTCAGTCTGTCCGTCCGTCTGTCCTTCTGTCCGTCTGTCCGTCTGTTTCTATGCGAACTAGTCTCTCAGTTTTAAAGCTATCTTGATGAAACTTGGTACAGATGTGTATTTTCTCTGCACGCAGATCATTTGTCAAAATCGGCCGGATCGGATGACTATATCATATAGCTCCCATAGGAACAATCGGTTGAAAAAAAAATTTTTTTTGAGCTATTTCAACCAAATTAAGCCTATATGCATTTAGTACCAAATCCCATGTGCAAAACAAATTTCATCCGAATCGGACCACTATATCATATAGCTGCCATTAGAACAATCGGTTGAAAATGATGAAAATGCTTAGTATGAAAATTTTCAGTGTTGATTGAGCGATTTCAACCAAACTCACGCTGTAAACATTTGCTATCATTCCCCAGCTGTTGACCAAATTTCATTCGGATCGAACCACTATATCATATAGCTGCCATAGGAACAATCGGTTCAAAGGCTTAGTATGAAAATTTGTAGTCTTTTAAGCGATTTCAGCTAAATTCACCCACTACTCCTTTGCTATTATTCCCTATATACTGACCAAATCTCATCTAAATCGGACATTTATATCATACAGCATCCATAGGAACCACTGGTAACTGAATCCAATGAACGCAACATGCATGACTGCAAGGGTATTTAATCTTCGGCAAGCCGAAGATAACCTTTCTTTCTTGTTTTCTTTTACGTTTATAAGGTTCGAACGTAGTTTGATCATTAGTTTTGAAATCTTTCTCCAATTTGATTTGCCAACTATTTCTCTATTGTCATTTACTAACGTTCGTGCGTCGTTGAATGAATCAACGAGAATTTTCGCATGCTTATTTAACGTTTCTTTTTGTATTGTGCTATTCTGTGTTACACATTTATAAGATTTTTTGAAATTTTCTTTTATGTGTTGGATGTGGAGAAGTAATTCTTCCCATTCCATGCTAAAAAAAAAAAATTTTTTTTAAAATCTTTTATTAGCTGCACATTCTCATCTGAGTCTCCTATATTAACAGTTTCTATATCAATTTTAAAATTGTTATGAAATCTACTATATGCTATTTTTATAGTTTTCAGTTGACATAAAAAAAAATTTTTTATTGGATAACTTTTGAAATTTGAAATGCAGTTTTAGAATAATTGATGCATATGTTATTTAGATCATATCAAGGTCATTAGCATGGCTTAAGGCTCTTTTTGCTACACATTTATAGTGTAGTTTATATGCTTTGTACAGTACATATGCGCACATTATTATTATAATTATTAATAGAGTGCATTTGTTATTTTTAAATCAACATTTGATGACTCTATTTTATTAATTACATTGGCAGTGGAATCCACTGTTTTGGTATCAATTAAACCCATTTTGGGTGCTATTCCTAATTCGACAAATTCCTCAGATTCTATTTCTTCCAATTTGCTGATACTATTACTTCTCATAGAAGTATGAAACGATAATATAATAATTATTATTACAATGTATTTCTTATATATTTATTATTTTTTTTTTTAATTCATAATCAAGTTTTGTTAATTACTTGTTTTTTTTTTTGTATTCTAATTTTCCTATGCGATCAACGCAGTGATCTCCTGGCTAATGTTTCGTATGGTTTTCAGGCCATACTCTACTACGAGCAACGCAATTATCGCTCAGTATTACAAACAGTTCTTGACATTGCATTGACTTAATATAGTTCTTAGTCTAACAAAAAATTTTTTTTTTTTTACATTTAGAATTTTTTATTTTGATGTATGTTGCGCGCTCTTGTAGCGCTGTCGGCCCTATGGTCCTCGGTCAAGCTGTTGGGGCGCCGGTGCTGGTACTCGCACAGGCTGTTGGGGCGCCGGTGCTGGTCCTGTTGAAATAGATGTAGCTGCAGGGTTACTTTGGAGTTCCTTAAGACGTGTGACATCGAATCCGGTAAGGCGCAGCAGTTTGGTTGTCTCCAATGGCTGACGTTCCAATCCCTATTTGGATATATCAATTTTTGATTTGATTGTTGAATTAAATTTATAATTAACATTGAAATTGTTGCAAAGCGGCGATGGGTTCTCAAACACGGCACTGCTCATAAATGTTCGAGGGCTGGTTAGCTTCCTCACCGTGTCCACAACAAGGAACTCCGTTTCTGGTGCTTTCGAGGCCCCATAAAGTATATATATTCTTGATCAGCATCAACAGCCGAGACGATATAGCAATGTCCGTCTGTCCGTCCGTCTGTATGAACACCTGGATCTTTTAAACTACAAAAGCTAGAGCCACTGCTTGCGGACGATGCACGCACATGTATGCATACGATACGATTTATCATATATCGATATTCAATACAATAGTAATTATAATTGCGATATGATATCGATTGCGATATTTGCTCATTATGTGCATATCTATAGCGTATTTGAATTAAGTTGTTGATAATATCGATAATTGATTTGATGTGATATTTTAATTAATATCGATATCGGCATTTCTTGGCGACTAGCATTACAAACTGATGGTTTTGCTTCAAAGTGTTTTATTGCAAATACTATAAGTACGGGGTCTTTTACAGTCGGCTATCTCGACTGCAGCCTTTCTTACTTGTTTTAACTCACTCATTTGTGATGTGGCTTAGCCAGTTTAACATACGTGATAACAGCTGCTTTTACTCCATTGCAGTCGACAGGCCTGAAGACGAACGATGTGCTGTTTGAACTTCAAATGGATAAGGATATATTTATATAACAACTAATGTTGATGTTATTATATATACCATACCAAAATTTGATTTTCTTACTTAACCATAAAATTAACTTAAATTATTTAGATCGATGGGAATTTATAAATATTATTTCTTTTTAAAATCCTTTTAAATCTTCAGATATGCGATTGAAACATTGGCTTCAATTTAACTTGCGCGTAGACGAGCAAAAAGGGTCAGTATGCTGACAAAATGAATTAATTTTTACTGTACATATTACATTTTGTTGCCTTGATCGCATTAGATTCTTGCGTCGGCTTAATTCACCAAAGAAAAGCGAAGAAAATTTATAAAAGAAAACTGCAAGCGATTTTTCTTGCTCCCCGCACTGTGGTAGCGCTGGCAGGAGGCTTTCAAACAATCGAAAGGCGTTGTTACTCTGTTAACGCCAACAGCATTATCCACAATGGGGTTGCTCCAGCGATCAATCACAAGTAGTCCGAAACAGGTTGTTGTGTGCGGTCTATGTGCGCCTCCAACAATATGCGCAGCATCGTTGGCCAATGTTCGCACACTATGCGTAGTAAATACGACGATATTTCAGATGTACGCCGTGGTGGCATCAAACATGTGCCCTCAGCACCTATTCCTTGTCTTCTTCCAGGGAAATACACTCCAAGAACTACATGAAAAGACGCTAATAAGACATAAGCCTATAAGTGTAAAAACACATACCTTATTTTGGGCTTGGCTTTAATGAATCCACTAAATAAGTGCACTTAGGCACGGCGCACCATTTTTCTGCACTTTAAGTGCAATAAAACAAAACAAAGTGATGAAAATATGCTCGATGACAAATTAAAAAAATTAATTTTCCACTTAATCACTTGATTCGACTTGTTTGGTTAATTGTCAAACAGGAAATAGATCGATCGAGGAAGACGACAACTACTCGAAATATCGTATGCCCAAAGGTGATTTGCATGGATTATCGATTAATCGCATACATGGTTGAATCCTGCCATCGATCGATAGTTAACATTGCTTTGACATAACAGCTGTTGCTATCGTGAAACAATCGAGTCCAAAATAATGCATACAAAAAAAATAACTTTTATGTGTTGCTTACTTTAGGTCGCATCCCTACAATGGTGATGTGAAAAAAGTTTTTTACAATTTGAGGAGGCGGCTTGAGGCAAGGCAAAGATTTGAAATAAACTTGATCTGCTCGCGAAGCAGACGAACTATCATTCCAAATTTTGTGGCTCTACCTTTTGTAGTTTAGAAGATCCAGGTGATCATACAAACGGACGGACAGATAGACAGACGGACATCGCTATATCGTCTCGGCTGTTGATGCTGATCAAGAATATATATACTTTATGGGGTCGGAAAAGCCTCCTTCTACCTGTTACGCACATTTCGCTTCAGACAAACCTAATAGGCTCCAATACTCTTTTTTAGAGTACGGGGTCAAATGGTCAAATGGTGACAATAGCAATTCAGGCTACCCACGAACTTATCAAATATCATAAACAATTCGCCAGAATCGCTATTCCAACCATTGGGGTTGAAACTGCTGACTTTGCACAAATCCGGGCCGACCGAGTTCTTTTAAAGCTCAATCGATTCAAGATCGAGAGACCCTTTATTTACATAAGAGACAAAAGCTCCAGAAGTCCAATCAATAAAAGCTCAAAGCGGAGGTTTGCTTGACGTCTCCAGAACATAGCATAAGTTAGTTAAGATTTGTATTTGTACTCCGTAGTATCGTATTGTGAAATAAAACTATATATTTTGAAATAACTGATCTTCGAACTACGTTATTGGCGCAGCCGGTAAGATATCGGAAAAATAAGCTTGTAACAGGAATCGATCCTTTTCGATCCGCTAATTAAAATCCATGTACGACCAAGTGACTTTCTAGGATTGAGAACGTGAATTTGCCACAAAAGTGATTCGGTTCAGAACGTTACAATTTTGGAAAAACTTTTTCTGATATTCGCAAAAGAATCAACGCGTGTGTTTTAAAACTTAACAAACCAATTATTAATCGTGGCCCACAATCAAACATAAACCATAAACCACTAAAACCTAATTGCCATATTAAGAACACCGCGCAACAAAAACTTGCAATACACCAAACAGTGTTCTGCTAATAAATAGATCCTTTGGACTATTTTGAACAACTGTACTTAAAGGACTTATTTCCGGGCTTTACACATCACTAAATTGATCCATGTAAACAGTAAGCTCCTTACAATCCACCAAAAGAAAATCAAACCTAAAGTGACAACAAAAAATAAATTTTTGTGAAGGAACAAAATATTTATTTTTGCAAAGAACAATCATACAATACAAACAACATGATGACGTCAATCACAACAATAGAAGTATCTGAGATGCACCTCAAACAAGCCTTAGGACAGATACGTCAAGTGCCAATCTTTGTCGGAATAACAGTGGAACTGACAGCGTTCATAAGAAGAATCGACTTGATCATGCAGCTTTACCCAACACAAGACGTAAGACAGCACAGCGTTTTAATTTAAGCCATCGAGATGCAGACATCTGGACCAGGACAACGAGTTTCACAACTCACAGCAGCTATAACAGACGAATTCAAAACACAAACACCATACGAGGAACTTCTAAGATCTTTGTATAACACCAATTACAACCAAAGTATACGTAAGTTCGTAGAAGAACTAGAATATAAGTCTTTTGTAATTTCAAATAAAATCATGTTAGAAAATCGGCCACAAAGCACAATATTGTACACAAACGCAATGAATAATACAATTAAAGATGCAATTACTAGAAAACTACCCGACAGACGGACATGGCTATATCGACTCGGCTTGTGATGCTGATCAAGAATATATATTTTTTATGGGGTCAGAAAAGTCTCCTTCTGCCTGTTACGCACATTTCGCTTCAGACAAACTAAGTAGACACCCCTATACTCATTTTTAGAGTACGGGGTCTAAAAAAAACGTAGAAAACATGTAAGAAAGGCTACAGTCTAGCGAGCGGACTGTAAAAGACCCCAGACTTATAGAAGGGCGCATTTTCCATACAAAAAAGAAAAAGAAGTAGAACCGTAAAAATAAATCTCGTATTATAATTCAAAATTAATATTTGTAATTTATTTTTCAATTTAAAGGAAGTTAATAATCCTCTCGGCATTTCATTACCTATTATATGATTGTGTTAATCAATTGATATTGAGATATCACAATGTATAGTATTTGCAATTAAGCACGTTCAAACAAAAAGATCAGTTTATAATGGGGATGTAAGTTGCCAAAAAAATACCGATATTAATTAAAATATCCCATAAAATGACATATCGCGTTCGATATCGATATTATCAACAAGTGGAATCAAATACGATATAGACATAATGACCAATTCGTTAGATATCTTATCGCAATTATAATTACTATCGTATTGGATATTGACATATGATTTATCGTATCGTATGCATAAATGTGCATGCATCGTCCGCGAGCAGCGCTGTCGCTACACAATCAACGAAAACGTTCACTCACAGAGGCGCGACGGAGAGCAGTCTGTTTCAGATCCTTGCGGTACTTGGAGCTAATAAGCAGGTTCTTCAGTTTCTTCAGGGAGCAACGGGGACCAGCCTTGAAATTAACACGCACCGTGTTCTTAGCGGGACGCTGGGCATATTTGCCCTTCTTCAGTACAGCGGTGAAACCCTTCTTATCGGCAGTGGGCACAACACCGACGGTCTTCTTGTGCACAACTCCGCGGTAGCGGTAAGACCTGACATTGGTCAGATTTCTGGGCTCTGTGCTGAAGGGTTTCTTAACATCGCGCTTCTTCAACAAGAAAGCGTTGTTGTTGCAAATGATCAACCAATTGAGGTGCGAAGAGGTTGCCATCGTACGTCTTTTCTCGTTGAAAAACAAGCAGACTATGTTTATATGTCTAATTATTGTACATACCTCTATTGACTCTTGTGTATTTCGTCGCTTGAAATACCCTGCTAGATGGTCACTGTGCGTTTTTGTTTAATCTATTTTCAACAGAGGCTAAAATAGTTGCTTACATTTAAATTCAAGTGATTGGTTAGTCAAGGTTGAATGGTGTTAGAAGAGTAAAAGTTGTGAATATAGGTTTTGTGGGGAACGAAACTAAATCAATTAGAAACATTACCATCATGTGAGCTTTGCTATATAATAATCTTTTGCGTGAACTTCCATAGCCCAGAAAATAGTTAATTCTTTCATATTGGCTTGTCATAGCTTACACTACATTTAGTTAAGTCTCCATAAAAGGTTCAAAATCAGAAAAACTTAGTTAATGAAATGTCGGTACAACATAGTCCATTAAACAATCCTTCCTCCTCGAAAATGAGTCAGGATATTTTTCGTATCTGTAAAGATATAATGTAAACACGCAGTCATGCTATATAAGAGGATGCAATCACATTTTTCACAAGTTATGTATCGACAATCGGGGACCATCTCAGACAGAGTGTCCCCTTTTTAATCAATTATTAGAATCAGCCTTATTGAAATTAGTAGTAGTTAACTGCTCGCTTGCACCTTATTGAGCACCTATCTCTACAGTAGTTGCTCAAAGGCCGATAACTATGCCTCAATTAGCTCGTAAAGAGCCTGAGCCTGCTAACGTGAATGTCTGATTGGCTGAGTCCCTAGAAGTTAACAATACTTCAAATCCTGGCGACGTCAGAAATCCACAACCAGCTCCTAATAGAAGAGGTCGTCCAACGCATCCTGCTAACCCTCGTAGAAACAATTATGCCCTGATTCAAAACACGATCGAGCAGAGTATGTCTCGTATGCTTGCAACTCTAAAAATTCGTCCTGCTCCTAGTCCTGAAGAGTTTTCTGTACCCGTAGCACTAAGTCGCCAGTTTCCTCATCGCTTCATTCGTTTGCATTCCTTCGAAAAATTGCAGATATTATCCAGACGTGGAATCAAACGTTCAGTGGATTGGTAGAAAGTGTTGGTGTAGAGGAGTTTGTTTATCGCATGAAATCTCTCACTGACGAAACATTAGACAGCGATTTTCGTGCACTTTGTAAGCACGTGTATATATTATTTAGTGGTAAAGCACGTGATTAGAATTGGAGATTCCATGAGTCCGTCGACCATATCATTTGGTCAGATTTCTGTGCTGCACTCAGACAATAGTATCACGACATCCGGTCGCCGTCGCCGTCACTTTCTTCATTGACAGATCGGCTGTGAAAATTGTTGAAGAAGAGTTGCTAGAGATTTTAAAAAAATAATATGCTTCCAGAACATAGGCATAAATTGTTATTTGAGCCTGTTCATTTGGTTGGGCATTAGCGAAGATTAGTTCAGATGATCGAGAATCTGATTGAGGAAAGCAAAATTATGCCCTGGAAGATGATAGCTCTGACACTGAGTCGAATGCTTCAGCATGATGAGATTGCTGCCATATGAAAAGCCGGTCCAAATGTTAAATGTTGGAACTGCGAGGAATTAGGACATTTTTGGGAAGCTGCCTATTAGATCGTCGTATTTTCTGTTATGGTTGTGGTACACCGCAAGTTTATAAACCACAGTGTGGCCATTGTCAGCGTCGTCTTGCGGAAAACCGACAGACAGGTGCAACCAACAAAACTCGGTTGCCCCCGAAAAAGTAGATGCAATTAAAATAAACACGAACAGTAAGCCTTCTATTCAAGAGTGTTCAGTTACAAAGCCAGCTGTTGCAAAAAATTTCTAACTTTTCATCCTACGAGGAATGATTAAAATTTAAAAAATTTATAAATTAAATTTATAAAATTTAAAAGCTAAAGAAAGGATTTTTTACTGAAGAATCCCATTTGCCTAAGAAAATTTCTATTAGAATTAGAAACTATAATAGTTTATAATAAAGACATTAAAAATGAGCGTAATTTAGTAATTTCTTCTGTCTGTGCTAAAAATAATGATTGGCGTAGTTACGAAACAGTCAAATTTTTGGATTTTGAAGAGCAAGGTTTACTGGAGTTAACGTGAGTAGCATTGTAAAGTAATATCATCCTCGGTTGGAGTGCTAAACGTTTTAATGTCATTCACAGGTCAACAAAAGCCAATACAGCTTTACATAATTCCCACCATCAAGCTTAAGGTGATATTAGGGGTTGATTTCTGGTGAACGTTTTCACTTGCTCCGAATATCATAAACTTAGTCGAACCAAAATCTGAAATAGACTTCCCTTCTAATCCACATTCATACCCATCGCACTCCAATTAGTTAAAAGGACTCGTCGAAATATGCAAGTGGCTAACGCTGTGATTAAAAACTGAGCCACCTAGTGGGTGACTGGCTGCCAGGTGTGGCTTTTGAAATTTAAGGCGATTAAAACAGATGATGAGCAGCAAATTCAAATTGATAAAACAGCTGACATTAGGCACACGCTGCGTGGAGAATTTTGCATCTGCTGCATTTGTTAAAATATAAAATAAAGGGACAATTTAACTAAACCACTGATCACTGCTTTAATAATCCTTAGGGGCGGTATGCACAGCAGGCGTTTTAGTATTAAACACCGATTGACAAAAATGTCAATTGTGGTTGGGTCACCAGGCGTAAGAGCAGCCAGGAGCAGGACCAGGACACAGGACTCACGATTCAGGGCTCAGGAGTCAGCAGCAGCCAATGTGAATGTAAAGCGCAGCTAACAACAACACTAACTACAACCAGAAACTACAATGACTAGGAGCTACCATTTCTCTCAGGGTTAATCTGCAATTTTACAAAAAGCATTGCTTTCTAACGGTCTCGGTCGAACAAGCATAATTCAACATCACATTGATGTAAGCTAGACCTGTTAAACAAAGATATTATCCGGTGAGTCGTGCCGTAGAAAAGCTCCTGTTGCCGAAATGGATAGCATGTTAGATCTAGAAGTATTAAAGCCATCTTATAGTGCTTGGATCTCTCTTATGCGTTTGGTGGTAAAGCCCAAGAAAGTTCGTCTTTGCTCGGATGCACGCAAGCCAAAACGAGGTGACAATTAAAGATGCTTATCCGCATCCAAGCATCGCTATCATCTTTTTGCGATTGGCCAAGCCTGTGCTAATAGCTAAGACTTGAAGAATGATTATTGGCAGATTGAGATTACGGAAGAATCCAAACACCTAACAGTATTAAAGGTCCCTGGAAGGCAAGGTAATGCCTTCCGGTTTGTGCAATGCTTCCTCTACTAAGTTCGCTTGGTCATAGCATAATCCCAGCTGACCTGCGCAATAATGCAACACAATTAAATTCTAACTGAGTTAGGAATACACTACATTTACACAGCCTTATACTCTCCACAGTGTAATGAAGCTGAACGAGTAAATCGATCATTGCTAGAAGCTGTCCGAACTATATTAGGAAGGAATAAACCGAATGGGGCAAACATTTCACCAGTATATCCTGTGCCTTACGTTCAGCTTTGCATAAGTCTTTAGGATGCTCGCCCTATAAAACTATTTTTGGCTGAGATATGATCACGCATAGTTCTAACAATCGATTGCTCCAAAATTTACATTTGTTGAACGAGTCAGTAACATCTCTATAAAATTCAGTTAATTTAGCATTACTGCGCAAAGGCATAGAAATCAATATACGCAAGGCGTGTGAAAGAAATGTCCAACGGTACAATTTGCGCTCAAAGCCCGTATCCTTTCAAGAAGGACAAGAGGTGTACAGACATAATTTTGCACTTAGCAAATTTACGCAGAACTTTAATGCGAAAATAGGTCCACAATTCTTGAACTGTAGGGTTCGATAGAAGGTTGGTAACTATTTTTATATTCTAGAAAATTTATCTGGGAGAGAAACTGGTACATTCCATGCCAAAGACATTCGGTTGTTGTAATGGTCGAAGAAAATATTTTTTTGAAAATAACCGACGTTTTTTGTTATAGCAGTTTGGTTTACGAAATATTTATTAATTTAAATTAATTATTAATTAATTGAATTGAAATAGGTCGTTATTGTTATGATTTGAATAAATTATTGAATAGAACAAGTTTCGTTAAGTTCGATCGATATCATCTGCATTTGGCTTTTGAAACAGTTGTTTCGATCTAAGCAAGTTTAAAGTGCATGAAGCTTTAGCTGAGTATGCTGCAACCCAGAGTTGCTGATCGATGCATTTTTAACAGCAGATGTTAACAAAAAGAGCTTTCAAGCCGGAAGGTCGCTTCTGCATCAGGATTCATTCCTTTCCGTTTGAACTCTCACAGCGTGCAGACGCATACAAAATGTTAACGCCTGTAACGCGATCCATGAGTGGACAAAAGTGCCCGCAGATTGTGCAAAACTATCAAAGCTACTCTCAATTCTAGAACGTTCTGCTGCCCCAGAAGGCCAGGAAAGAATTTCTGTACCTGCCGCCGCAGCTGCAGGAAAAACCCTCGCTGTCCAACTCAGCCCCAGCAGCCACAGGAGAGCCTCAGTGGTTTCAAAGCAGTCGTTACTGGCCCCAGCAGCCTCTACTGAGCACCAAAGCCTCCACAGCCGTATCTGCTGTTCACAGACACATCTGCTTTACAGATTTGCAGCCCACCGAAGTCTTAGCCTCCGTTTTCCATAGGCCCACAGCTGTAGAGAAAACCCTCGCTGACAAAAGCCGCATCAATAGAGGAAACATTGCCGTTCAGCTGCCACTGAGGCTCATCTCTAACAGATCAGCCTCCGCAGTGTCGCCGCAGTGCCACCGCCGTCTCATATATAAAATCATTTTATTGTGCTTAACTTGCTCTTGTATTATATAAGAGAGAGAAGAGTGGCTATTCAAATCTTTTTTTTTCTCAGTGTCAAATTTAAATTTTTGTTTTAAAAGGGAAAGCCATATAGAAAATATTGCACACAAACACCCTCACCCAATACACACAATCAATAATTTAAAAATAATTTGATAAAAAATTGCAAACTGACGTCATTTATACAGATTTTAGCACGACTTTTGACTCCGTTAGCCACAGCCTCTTAATACATAAACTCAATCTTTTGGGACTTTCTTATAACTTTATACTGTGGATTTCAAACTTCTTAATTTTTAGAACACAACAGCTGTATTTTAATGATACACTATCTAAGTCTGTTCAAGTTACTTCGGGCGTTCCACAAGGCAGCCATCTTGGTCCTTTATTATTTATTTTGTTTATAAATGATCTGCCATCAGCAATCAGTCACTCTCGGGTGCTCATGTATGCCGATGACGTTAAACTCTGTGTATCGGCCACTGAGTCGCTCCTTGGAACCAGGTTACAATCTGATCTTTATAGCTTTCAAACCTGGTGTCAAGCTAATCTATTAAATCTTAACTATAGTAAATGTAACGTAATGTCCTTCAGCAGGCGACTCCCCTTTCTAAACAATTATATTCTCAGTGGCAACTCCCTTCACAGAATTGAGTCGGTCGTTGATTTGGATATCCTTATGGATCCAAAGCTCAAGTTTGTTTTATCAATTACTAACCGTGCTTTTGGTATCCTGGGTTTCATAAAGCGCTGGTCGAAAGAATTTAATGATCCCTATTTAACAAAAACACTTTTCACCACCCTGGTACGTCCTATTCTTGAATATGGATCTTATATTTGGTCTCGCCAATACAGGATTCATCAAGACAGAATAGAATCAGTACAAAAACAATTCCTTCTTTTTGCCCTAAGGGCCCTTAACTGGAATACTAACATACGCTTGCCATCTTATCGTAGTAGACTTCTGCTATTAAATCTTCCTTCTTTGTCTGATCGTAGGACAGTGCTCGGTGTAATTTTCTTACACAAACTTATCAACGGCGAAATTGATTCCACTGAATGAATTAGCCAGATTAATTTCGCTGTGCCGATCAGACCCACTAGAAACTTTCTTCCCCTTTCTCTTCAACCTTGGTAAGTCCTATTCTTGAATATGGATCTTGTATTTGGTCTCCCCAATACAGGATTCATCAAGATAGAATAGAATCAGTACAAAAACAATTCCATCTTTTTGCCCTAAGGGCCCTTAACTGGAATACTAACATACGCTTGCAATCTTATCGTAGTAGACTTCTGCTATTAAATCTTCCTTCTTTGTCTGATCGTAGGACAGTGCTCGGTGTAATCTTTTTACACAAACGAATCAACGGAGAAATTGATTGCACTGAAATAATTAGCCGGATTAATTTCGCTGTGCCGATCAGACCCACTGGAAACTTTATTCCCCTTTCTCTTCAACCCTGTACTACTAACTTTGCTGTACATAACCCTTTCCGAATCTTGTGTAGTAACTACAACAAACGTTCTCTAGTTGTAGGTATATATAATGTTTTGTCATATTGTCATGTATTTTTATTTTATTGTGTATACATACAAACAGATGTTTTTGTTTCAACGTGTTTTGTTGCAAGTATCAATTGATATACTTGGATACCGACTTTATTAAAATGATCAGGAATAAAATGCAGAGAGTATTGTACGGTCGGGGGTGCTCGACTGTACTTTTCTTTCTTGTTAAATTATTCTTAAGCAAAAGCAGCCTTAACCCTTCTTAATTCTCAATACTTTGAAAATTATTTCTTTCGTTGCAAGACTTAATTTGCGCGAGATCCTAAAAAATTCTATAACTTTGTTAACTCTAAACGCAAATCTTCTACTTAACAATATTCCTTTTTTTTCAACGTGTTTTAATGCAAGTACTTTTAATTGATATACCCGAATACCGAATTATTAAATGATCGGAAAAAAATTGCAGAGAGTTTTCTACGGTCGGGCGTGCTCGACTGTACTTTTATTTCTTGTTTTTGTATTAAAACAACATGAGGCATTTTAAATGTAAAGAAGCTTAATATTTTTATACTCTCTGCAAGAGTTGTGAAAAAAAAAAAGTATGTAACTGGCAGAAGGCGTGGCCGACCCCATAAAGTATATATATTATTGATCAGCATCACAAGCCGAGTCGATATAGCCATGTCCGTCTGTCTGTCCGACTGTCTGTCCGACTGTCTGTCCGACTGTCTGTCCGTCTGTCCGTATGAACAAACAGGTTTCAGGGATGGTAAGAGCTACAAGTTTAAATTTGGTCTCTATCGACTCGATATTAAGTCAGTCAATACAAGAATCTTTTTTTTTTTCACTCGTAACTGTGGCACTTAGGAACACCAACTTTGGTATGTAGATTCCTTGAGACGGCATAAATGCAGTGCCATAAAAAATTTTGGACTGCCCCGCCCCCTTTTCCCACAAGAGATAAAATAACTTTTAAACTTCGATGGCGATTTTAAGGCATATGTTCTTATCGTACAGTATTGTTATTTCAAATTCGTTTGAAGACAAAGTATATCAAACTATCCTGAAAGTTGCATATAAATCGGAGTATAAACAAAAGAGCTAGGAACGTAACAAAGTTTATAATTTAACGCCATTTCACTGCATGTGTGCAAGCGAGACAGTCACATACAAACATGTGAGCGAACGATTTCGCTGCTTTCTAGCGGCAGCGCTGCCCGCGAATGTTGGCTGTGCCAACCAATTGTGTATGTATTACATATACACACATACATATGTGCGTGCATACTTATAATGTCAAATGTATATGTGCACACATACAAACAGATGTTTTTGTTTCAACGTGCTTTATTGCAAGTACTATCAGTTGATATTCTTGGATACCGACTTTATTAAAATTATCGGGAATAAAATGCAGAGAGTATTCTACGGTCGGGCGTGCTCGACTGTACTTTTCTTTCTTGTTATCATATCTGGTCTTGTCATAATGAGCACTACCTTCTATATTATTCTTAGCTCGAGCTCGTGCTTGGTCCAAATCTACATTTTGCTCCTCATTGTCAATAGGCAGGAGACCAAATGGTCGAGAAGCCTTACCAACTAGTAGCCCTTACGGGCTTTAATTAGTGACTCTCTTACAAAATGTGCATTCGGCACCGGAATCGAAACAAAATAGAATTTTCTCACCAGACACACATAATTTGCTTAGAGGCTCTTTTACTGAACAGACATCTACACGCTTTTCGTAATCGTTTCCTCCGTTTCTTTGCTTCTGCTTGGCTTTGATACAGGACGACGCTAGATGGCCTTGTTTTCCACAGCTGAAGCATGTGAATAGCATCTTGTTTAGTTTTTTATCGATCTGCACAAGATGAGACAGGACAATGGAAACTGCAATCTCTTCAACATCCGTAGACTTCCACTGCTGTAAACACATAAGTTTTCGTCTTCCTTCGGAGTGCCTTTGAAGAGAAATGAACAATTCGTGGAATTGCTCCCATGTCATACCAGCGTAAGCACCGCCTTCCAGAGCTCGACTAAGTGCCATAACGAGCTCGCTGCCTTGAAGAGGATTATCTTCAGTAATTAATCCAACGGTGGTGCGCCAGGAGAAGGCATCCGCGTGCGATATATCCGGATTAAATTTTGGCAAGCACACTTTTCTGGCATGAGTTTGTAACCTCATTGGGGCACTCAACTGTGCGACCAATTCCGTAAGATCTCTGATCTGATTTTCTAGGTGAGCGGAACGTGTTTCTTCATTCCTGTTAGGCTGGACCAATCCCACTTCTGATGTTGGGTCGTCGGGTATATTGTTGTCATCAGCATCTTCTATTTCCTGATTTTGCACAGCCTGCGTCGTATTTGCCATTTTATTACTTGCGCTGGAGCTCCGTGAATTCCGTGCACGTGTGTTCATCTTCGCTTCTACTGCTCAAGAGACCCTAATCTGGAATCTCCTGGTAGCTCTATTCAATGCCACTTCACAACACTACCTACTACGGACTACACGCAGCATATAGAGTGTTACCAACCCTAGATGCCACTCACAGCATATAGCAATTAATATTGCCCATCACTAACACTATTCCTATATTTCTCCAACATATAGTTTATGGCGTCTGCCACGCCTTCTTCTGCCTGTTACATACTTATCACAAGCCCAATATACTCTTTCTTGCAGAGAGTATAACAAAATTTATTATTTTCGCATTTGAGCTTTATTAAATGTTTTAGAATGTAAAACCATTAGGTGAAGTAAATATCAAATAGTCCTTGAACTTCTCCCGCTTCTTGCGCGCTAGCGCAATCCGGTGGCCTAGAAACATCTCTGTTGTGTTCGTACGCATCCTCCAGTCGGATTTCCGGCGGGAATTTAGCATCCGCCGTCGGAAGTTCCCACGATGGCGGCTCCGCATGCCCGTAGAGGCGTGCATCCCGTAGATCAGGCTCCGACCGTTGCCGCGATCTGACACCGACGCCAAGTAACGCGCCCGTCCGAAGCGGCTCCTGAAGCCTGTCATATTGAGCCTCCAGCTCCGCCAGTCGCGCCCACGCCTCCGCCGAGTTGCCCGCTTGAATGAACGCGGCGACCCTCTTCCGCATGTCCTCCACGCGGCCCCCGTCGTCCAAGTTGAATTCCCGGAGCATCGCCATGAGGTCTTCCCTGCGCCTGTAGTACACTCAGCGCACGCCTACCCCAGGATTTTTCGACTCACCTGATTCCATCCTGAATTTCTCAGATTTGTCGCTTTCCTTGTGTTGTTATACGGAATACCAGTCACTTCCGCTCCTTGGCCTTGCTCTCTTTTCAGCTTCAGCCTCCGGCTCGTTGCAGCTCCGCATACACCAGGCGCCCACGCTGTTTGTCTTTTATTTTTATTTTTCCTTTTCCGAAAAATTCAGAATCTAGCCCACTGTGCGCACGTCGCTCTTTTAATTTTATGTTTATATATTTATATTTATTTATTTATTTACATTTATATATATTCTTTTTCGCCTTTTTTTTTCAAGAAATTCGGCGCTTGGCCCATCGTGACCGAGTCTCTGTGTTGTTGTTGCTTTATTTTCACTATATATTTTGTTCGGGAAATTCGGCCTCTGGCCCACTGTACACATGTCTCTCCTTATTTAGTTTTTATTGTTTTTATTTTTCTTTTTTTATACTCTCTGCAAGAGAGAGTATATTGTGTTTGTGAAAAGTATGTAACAGGCAGAAGGAGGCGTGGCAGACCCCATAAAGTATATATATTCTTGATCAGCATCACAAGCCGAGTCGATATAGCCATGTCCGTCTGTCCGTCTGTCTGTCTGTCCGTCTGTCCGTCTGTCTGTCCGTATGAACAAACAGATTTCAGAGATGGTAAGAGCTACAAGTTTGATTTGGTCTCTATGTATGTAACAGGCAGAAGGAGGCGTGGCAGACCCCATAAAGTATATATATTCTTGATCAGCATCACAAGCCGAGTCGATATAGCCATGTCCGTCTGTCCGTCTGTCTGTCTGTCCGTCTGTCCGTCTGTCTGTCATGATGAACAATCAGATTTCAGAGATGGTAAGAGCTACAAGTTTGAATTTGGTCTCTATCGACTCGAGATTAAGTCAGTCAATACAAGAATCTTTTTTTTTTCGATGCCACGCCCCGTTCGCCCACAATGTGCAAAAAACTGAAAACACCTCGTAAAAAATTGATGTTTTAGGCGAATATCTCAGTAACTATGGCACTTAGGAACACCCATTTTGGTACGCAGGTTCCTAGAGACGGCATAATTGTATTGTCATCAAAAATGTTGGACTGCCACGCCCCCTTTTCCCACAAGAAATAAAATAATTTCCAAACTTCAATGCCGATTTTAAGGCATATGTTCTTATCGTACAGTATTGTTATTTCACATTCGTTTGAAGATAAAATATATTAAACTATCCTGAAAGTTGCATCTAAATCGAACAATAAACAAAAGAGCTAGACATGTAAGAAAGTTGATAATTGAACGCAATGCCAATGCATGTGTGCAAGCGAGATAGAAACATACAAACATGTGAGCGAACGTTTTCGCTGCTTGCTAGCGGCAGCGCTTCCCGCGAATGCTGGCCGTGCCAACCAATTGTGTATGTATTACATATTCACACATACATATGTGCGTGCATACATATAATGTTAAGTGTGTATGCATGTGTATTCATACAATCAGATGTTTTTGTTTCAACGTGTTTTGTTGCAAGTATCAATTGATATACCCGGATATCGATTTTATTAAGATGATCGGGAATAAAATGCAGAGAGTATTCTACGGTCGGGCGTGCTCGACTGTACTTTTCTTTCTTGTTTTTTCTTAATTTTGTCTTGCTGCGGTGGCGACGTTAATCACATTTTCCCACAATCAACATTATATTTCGCGCACGAATTATCGGCTCGAGGCCCACTGTGCCGACGTCGCACCGCTTGCACGCAGCCGTTACACACTGCCCTTTCAACAACAAACCGCGGCACCCTGTACGCGTTTTGTGCGTCTCCTTTTGTTTCGTCGTTTTTTTTTTTTATGACGCGAGCGTATATTTTGGCGCGCGTGGACTGTACTATGCGCGTATGTATGTGTAGGCACGCGTCTGCCAAATTGCACACTTGCGATAATGTGTGCGTCGCGACACTTTTTACCGTTGTCTCTCCCCCGTGGGCTTTATTTACCCATTGCCTACAAACTTTTCGCTACTGTTTTCAGCGCTGTACCAAGAAAATAGAAGTCAATGTGCCGGGATAGTCCCACGGAAAACGGGAAGAGACCCTCGCCTGTTTAAGAAAAAGAACAGAGCTCAATGCGCCGGGATAGCCCCACGGCAGGCGGGAAGAGTTCCTCGCCTGTTTACGAGAAAGTGGTTAGAGTTAGTGGAGAGAGAGGAAGAAACGCTTTGTGTTGTCTTTTTTCAATCGTTTATTACTTATCAGAGTTACTATGTATAGTCCTACGGTGGCCTGCTGCACTGCCTAACGCCGGAACTGGCGGCCGCTGCCGTTAACTTACTTGCTATGTTCTGCTCCTTAGACGCGCCAACTTGCGGCGTCTGCACACTTCTACGTCCGATCAAAAAGTGACGCGACGCTCTCGATCCCGCAGCGCAGAACCCGTCGCAGCACAACTCCACCACGAAAGCTCTCTCTTCACCACTGAGTTTTCGTGCAGAGTTGCACCCGACGGTCCCCGCGCTGCCCATAGAGGGCGCCGCATCCTTAATACAAACTCCTACCGCTATGAAACCTATAATTAAACCGCCTTCATTGGCGCCAAAAACAAACTTAACAAGAAAGAAAGGTTATCTTCGGCTCGCCGAAGATTAAATACCCTTGCAGTCATGCATGTTGCGTTCATTGGATTCAGTTACCAGTGGTTCCTATGGATGCTGTATGATATAAATGTCCGATTTAGATGAGATTTGGTCAGTATATAGGGAATAATAGCAAAGGAGTAGTGCGTGAATTTAGCTGAAATCGCTTAAAAGACTTTACAAATTTTCATACTAAGCCGTTGAACCGATTGTTCCTATGGCAGCTATATGATATAGTGGTTCGATCCGAATGAAATTTGGTCAACAGCTGGGGAATGATAGCAAATGTTTATGGCGTGAGTTTGGTTTAAATCGCTCAATCAACACTGAAAATTTTCATACTAAGCATTTTCATCATTTTCAACCGATTGGTCCTATGGAAGCTATAGCATATAGTAGTCCGAATTGGATGAAATTTGGTCAGTATATAGGGAATGATAGCTTATGCATACTGCGTGAATTTGGTTGAAATCGCTCAATAGATATTAAAAATTTTCATACTAAGCCTTTGAACCGATTGTTCCTATGGCAGCTATATGATATAGTGGTTCGATCCGAATGAAATTTAGTCAACAGCTGGGGAATGATAGCGAATGTTTATGGCGTGAGTTTGGTTGAAATCGCTCAATCGACACTGAAAATTTTCATACTAGGCATTTTCATCATTTTCAACCGATTGTTCCTATGGCAGCTATATGATACAGTGGTCCGATTCGGATGAAATTTGGTTTGCACATGGGATTTGGTACTAAATGCATATAGACTTAATTTGGTTGAAATAGCTCAAAAAAAAATGTTTTTCAACCGATTGTTCCTATGGGAGCTATATGATATAGTCATCCGATCCGGCCGATTTTTACAAATGATGTACCAAGTTTCATCAAGATAGCTTTAAAACTGAGAGACTAGTTCGCATAGAAACAGACGGACAGACGGACAGACAGACGGACATGGCTATATCGACTCGCCTGTTGATGCTGATCAAGAATATATATACTTTATGGAGTCGGAGATGCCTCCTTCAATGCGTTACAAACTTCGTGACAAAATTAATATACCCTCTGCAAGGGTATAAAAATGTACATAAAATTCAATACTTAAAACTAACTAACTAAATCGACAATTCATGAGACGCCTTCATTGGCTCGCTTATCAGCTATTAATATAAAGATAAATAAAAAACAACAATGTAATTGGGTCAATTCCGGGGCCGCCTTACAAATTATATAAGTGTAAACGTTGAATTACTAATCCCAATGCCTAACAAAAATATATTTAAATAGAACAAGAAAATCTTTTAATCGGTGAAATTAACACTAAGACACTTGAATACAAGCCAAACACAATTCTGAAAGAACTTCAGTCAAGTAAAAGTTGTACTATTAACAACAATTGCTAGTTCATATTTAATAACATAACAAGTATTGAAGAAATCGATGACGATACATTATTTACTAAAAATGCCAGAAAAGAAAAATTATACCTTAAGGATGGGGAAGTGACATATGTAGACACATATGTACCCATACATTACGCCTAGCACGCACTTTTCAGTTTAATTACACATTCCTCTCCCACAGATTTAAGCCAAACATTGTAAAATAATCAAATGGTGACAATAACAATTCTGGCTTCTTACGAACGTATCAAATATCATAAACAATTCGCCAGAATCGCTATTCCCACCATTGGGGTTGAAACTGATGCCGATGCACAAATCCCGGCCGATAGGATTCTCTTAAAGCTTAAAGGTTTGCTAAACGTCTCCAGAACATAGCATAAGTTAGTCTAGATTTGTATCTTTACTCCGTAGTATCGTGTTGTGAAAGGTAAAATTATATTTTTTTAAATAACCGATCCTCGAACTACGTTACTATATATATATATATTCTATATACATATAATAACGTAGTTCGAAGATCGGTTATTCAAAAAAATATAATTTTATTTCACAACACGATACTACGGAGTACAGATACAAATCTAGACTAACTTATGCTATGTTCTGAAGACGTTTAGCAAACCTCGGCTTTGAGCTTTTATTAATTGGACTTTAGACTTCTGGAGCTTTTGGCTTTTATGTAAATAAAGGGAGATCTCGATCTTGAAGAGATTGAGCTTTAAGAGAATTCTGTCGGCCAGGATTTGTGCAACGTCAGCAGTTTCACCTCCAATGGTGGGAATAGCGATTCTGGCGAATTGTTTATGATATTTGATAAGTTCGTGGGAAGCCAGAATTGTTATTGTCACCATTTGATTATTTTATAATGTTTGGCTTAAATCTGTGGGAGAAGAATGTGTAATGAAAATAAAAGTGCGTGTTAGGCGTAATGTATGGGTACATATGTGTCTACATATGTCACTATATATATTTTCACTACCATAATTTGTTGGTATTCTGTAATTGTTTGTTAAAAATTGGCGTTTTTAAGTTCCATTTATATACATTTAATTCTACAACATATATACGTGCATAAATACATACGTTCTGCCAATAAGCCAGACTGCAAGTGTTATAAAATCGATTTTGTGTGTTGCAATATATTATATATATTATATACATATATTATATAAACATATAATATATTTCCTTTATAACAATTAACTCCACCAAGCTCCCACATACAAGCGCATGTATGTAAATACACTTAAATATATGTAAATACAATTTCATGTATGTAGATACAATTACATGTATGTAAATACACATTTGTGCATAGCGATCGTTTCTCCCGCGCATTATTCTACACTTCAGCCAATTTAAGTATTTATCCGAAAATTAATAATAACCAAATTATTATCACGTCGGCACTCGCGAATTTTTAATAAATTTTGTCACTAATAATTTCCATTTGCCAGATCCAACATCCACCGCAGCAGAATCGCTTAGACGCTGTCAGTGTCGTCACTTCACAAGCATTCCCAGCAAAGACCCAGATTACGGCGGCTTCCTGTAGGCTGTGTCAGAAGGAAAACCTCCCCATCCGTGTGTGTCCAAGTTTCCTGGACATGGCCGTCGCTAGGAGAGTCGAAGTGATCAAGCAACAGAGCCTGTGCTTGATCTGTTTCGCTCGTGGCCATCAGGTTCGTGACTGTTATAGTGACCATAATTGCCATATATGCAAGGAGAGGCATCACACGTTGTTGCATTCCAGCAACCTGGGCACAGCTATTTCGTTCCCACTCTCAAGAACGCACCATTTCCAAGTTTTGGGAGGTGGAAGATCTTCCAGCCTAGCCGGAAAAGAAAGCAGGAGTAATCTGTGATCAGATTTTCCGAGAAACCACCAGGCGAAGGAAGGATGGTCGCTATGTAGTCTCTCTACCCTTTAAAGATCCGAACGGTGTCGATTTGGGCCACTCCAGATCCATCGCTCTAGCCCAATTCCTGAGGAATGAAGCGCGACTTCAGAAGAATCCTTCCGTAAAAGCCCAGTATGATGAGGTGCTCCAGGAATACACCAAGTTGGGCAACATGATTCGGGTAACTCCACCCTCCGACTGCCATCACTTCTAGCTTTCTCATCACGCTGTCTTCAAACCTGACAGCACTACCATCAAGGTTCGTGTCGTCTTCAACGCCTCAAGTCCTTCCACTAGAGGTATCAGCCTGAATGACGTATTGTATACCGGGCCAACTTTCCAGGCCGACCTTACGCTGCAAGTTCTTAAATGGCGATTTTTCCAGTTCGTCTTTAATGCCGACACTACCCAAAAGTATCGTCAGATCCTGGTCGACTCCAAGAACAATCCGTTCCAGCGTATCCTTCATCGAGACAGCAGCGGTAATCTCCAGGACTTCGTGCTTCAAACTGTCAATTTCGGCGTTAACTGTGCGCCCTTCCTGGCCATCAGAGTGGTTTTGCAGCTGGCGCACGACGTGGATGGTGCCCACACAATGAAGGACGCCAACGACGCCATCCAAGACCTCATGGATGCCCTCCATTCAGCTGGATTCCCACTGAGGAAATGGACATTCGAGAATTTGGTGCTGGCAGATCCCAGCTTCTATCGGCCTGGCTCGATATCGCTGGTGCTGGGATCAGACCTCTAATCTGAGGTCATCCAGACGGTGTGCGCGCCTGGACACAGAGGCATTCCCGCCGCTCAAAGCACCCTATTTGGATGGGTGATCTCCGATTCCTGCGGAATCTAGGCGCTCCATCCAAAGTATGCCCAGCTTGGCAATTGGAACTTATTGCAAGGGGGCGTTATGTTCATGCCACAGGGTGAGCAGGATGAGTGAGTGGAACTTAAACTGATCAACTATTGTTTCTTAACCTCCTATCAGTTTCCTATAAGTGCAACTAACAAAGTACAGAAATTCTTAATGTTAATTATGTTAAGTTATGCGACGTTTGGGGTGTTAGAAATTGTTAGATATCGAGGTGGGGTGATGATTAGTTACTGCGTTGACCCTCCTGCCGCGCCCTGGATGCGCCACCCTCGCTGCCGTCTTGCCGCAGACCCGGCAGAAGGTAATCCTCGCATTTCGACATTCCCGGGCGAAATGCCCCGTTTGTCCACAGCGATGGCACGCTCTACGGGGATCAAAGTTCGCACCTCCCTGAAGCGTCATCATCCGGTTGATGGCCTCTGTCTGGGCCGTCCCTGGGTGCGCTTCCCTGCGGGGTGTCTGCGCTAGGGGTCCTCCTATCGCCGACCTGAATGGGTTATCCTGCCGCTCCTCGGGTACCGGCGGCCTATTCGCATGTCCCTGACGCGAGCCACGCCCAGCTCCTCCAACGCTGTCTTTCGCGAACGCCCACTCCTGGTCCCGCACGCTTTCGAACTCCGCTGCCATCTGGGTGAGCTGCTGGAACGACGTAAAGTCCTGCCTCCGGACATACAAGCGGTATTCCGGGGAAGAATTATCGTACACCCGGTGCAACTCCTGCGCTGCACCGTATCCAGCGTGACGCATGAGTAGCCTTATGTCCACCAAATAGTCCTTGAACTTCTCCCCGTGTCGCTGGCGATGGGACCTGATCTGGTCCTCCAGACGCTCGAAGTACGCCACGAGGTCTTCTCTGCGCCTGTAGTACACTCAGCGCACGCCTACCCCAGGATTTTTTGACTCATCTGATTCCATCCTGAATTTCTCAGATTTGTCGCTTTCCTTGTGTTTTTATATTTTTTCTCCAGAAAAAGGAATTCTGGCCCACGGAATCCCAGTCACTTCTGCTCCTTGGCCTTGCTCTCTTTTCAGCTTCAGCCTCCGGCTCGTTGCAGCTCCGCATACACCAGGCGCTCACGCTGCTTGTCTTATTTTATTTTTCCTTTTCCGAAAAATTCGGAATCTAGCCCACTGTGCGCACGTCGCTCTTTTTAATTTTATGTTTATATATTTATATTTATTTATTTATTTACATTTATATATATTCTTTTTCGCCTTTTTTTTTCAAGAAATTCGGCGCTTGGCCCATCGTGACCGAGTCTCTGTGTTGTTGTCGCTTTATTTTCACTATATATTTTGTTCGGGAAATTCGGCCTCTGGCCCACTGTACACATGTCTCTCCTTATTTAGTTTTTTTTGTTTTTATTTTTCTTTTTTTTTTTTCTTAATTTTGTCTTGCTGCGGTGGCGACGTTAATCACATTTTCCCACAATCAACATTTTATTTCGCGCACGAATTATCGGCTCGAGGCCCACTGTGCCGACGTCGCACCGCTTGCACGCAGCCGTTACACACTGCCCTTTCAACAACAAACCGCGGCACCCTGTACGCGTTTTGTGCGTCTCCTTTTGTTTCGTCGTTTTTTTTTTTATGACGCGAGCGTATATTTTGGCGCGCGTGGACTGTACTATACGCGTATGTATGCGTAGGCACGCGTCTGCCAAATTGCACACTTGCGATAATGTGTGCGTCGCGACACTTTTTACCGTTGTCTCTCCCCCGTGGGCTTTATTTACCCCTTGCCTACAAACTTTTCGCTACTGTTTTCAGCGCTGTACCAAGAAAATAGAAGTCAATGTGCCGGGATAGTCCCACGGCAGACGGGAAGAGACCCTCGCCTGTTTACGAGAAAGTGGTTAGAGTTAGTGGAGAGAGAGGAAGAAACGCTTTGTGTTGTCTTTTTTCAATCGTTTATTACTTATCAGAGTTACTATGGTGGTTGCTAGTTACTAGTCCTAAGGTGGCATGCTGCACTGCCTAACGCCGGCCCTGGCGGCCGCTGCCGTTAACTTACTTGCTATGTTCTGCTCCTTAGACGCGCCAACTTGCGACGTCTGCACATTTCTACGTCCGATCAAAAAGTGACGCGACGCTCTCGATCGCGCAGCGCAGAAGCCGTCGCAGCACAACTCCACCACGAAAGCTCTCTCTTCACCACTGAGTTTTCGTGCAGAGTTGCACCCGACGGTCCCCGCGCTGCCGATAGAGGGCGCCGCATCCTTAATACAAACTCCTACCGCTATGAAACCTATAATTAAACCGCCTTCATTGGCGCCAAAAACAAACTTAACAAGAAAGAAAGGTTATCTTCGGCTCGCCGAAGATTAAATACCCTTGCAGTCATGCATGTTGCGTTCATTGGATTCAGTTACCAGTGGTTCCTATGGATGCTGTATGATATAAATGTCCGATTTAGATGAGATTTGGTCAGTATATAGGGAATAATAGCAAAGGAGTAGTGCGTGAATTTAGCTGAAATCGCTTAAAAGACTTTACAAATTTTCATACTAAGCCGTTGAACCGATTGTTCCTATGGCAGCTATATGATATAGTGGTTCGATCCGAATGAAATTTGGTCAACAGCTGGGGAATGATAGCAAATGTTTATGGCGTGAGTTTGGTTTAAATCGCTCAATCAACACTGAAAATTTTCATACTAAGCATTTTCATCATTTTCAACCGATTGTTCCTATGGAAGCTATAGTATATAGTAGTCCGAATTGGATGAAATTTGGTCAGTATATAGGGAATGATAGCTTATGCATACTGCGTGAATTTGGTTGAAATCGCTCAATAGATATTAAAAATTTTCATACTAAGCCTTTGAACCGATTGTTCCTATGGCAGCTATATGATATAGTGGTTCGATCCGAATGAAATTTAGTCAACAGCTGGGGAATGATAGCGAATGTTTATGGCGTGAGTTTGGTTGAAATCGCTCAATCGACACTGAAAATTTTCATACTAGGCATTTTCATCATTTTCAACCGATTGTTCCTATGGCAGCTATATGATACAGTGGTCCGATTCGGATGAAATTTGGTTTGCACATGGGATTTGGTACTAAATGCATATAGACTTAATTTGGTTGAAATAGCTCAAAAAAAAATGTTTTTCAACCGATTGTTCCTATGGGAGCTATATGATATAGTCATCCGATCCGGCCGATTTTTACAAATGATGTACCAAGTTTCATCAAGATAGCTTTAAAACTGAGAGACTAGTTCGCATAGAAACAGACGGACAGACGGACAGACAGACGGACATGGCTATATCGACTCGCCTGTTGATGCTGATCAAGAATATATATACTTTATGGAGTCGGAGATGCCTCCTTCAATGCGTTACAAACTTCGTGACAAAATTAATATACCCTCTGCAAGGGTATAAAAATGTACATAAAATTCAATACTTAAAACTAACTAACTAAATCGACAATTCATGAGACGCCTTCATTGGCTCGCTTATCAGCTATTAATATAAAGATAAATAAAAAACAACAATGTAATTGGGTCAATTCCGGGGCCGCCTTACAAATTATATAAGTGTAAACGTTGAATTACTAATCCCAATGCCTAACAAAAATATATTTAAATAGAACAAGAAAATCTTTTAATCGGTGAAATTAACACTAAGACACTTGAATACAAGCCAAACACAATTCTGAAAGAACTTCAGTCAAGTAAAAGTTGTACTATTAACAACAACTGCTAGTTCATATTTAATAACATAACAAGTATTGAAGAAATCGATGACGATACATTATTTACTAAAAATGCCAGAAAAGAAAAATTATACCTTAAGGATGGGGAAGTGACATATGTAGACACATATGTACCCATACATTACGCCTAGCACGCACTTTTCAGTTTACACATTCCTCTCCCACAGATTTAAGCCAAACATTGTAAAATAATCAAATGGTGACAATAACAATTCTGGCTTCTTACGAACGTATCAAATATCATAAACAATTCGCCAGAATCGCTATTCCCACCATTGGGGTTGAAACTGATGCCGATGCACAAATCCCGGCCGATAGGATTCTCTTAAAGCTTAAAGGTTTGCTAAACGTCTCCAGAACATAGCATAAGTTAGTCTAGATTTGTATCTTTACTCCGTAGTATCGTGTTGTGAAATAAAATTATATTTTTTTGAATAACCGATCTTCGAACTACGTTATTATATGTATATAGAATATATATATATATGTATATAGAATATATATATATATAGTAACGTAGTTCGAGGATCGGTTATTTAAAAAAATATAATTTTATTTCACAACACGATACTACGGAGTACAGATACAAATCTAGACTAACTTATGCTATGTTCTGAAGACGTTTAGCAAACCTCGGCTTTGAGCTTTTATTAATTGGACTTTAGACTTCTGGAGCTTTTGGCTCTTATGTAAATAAAGGAGATCTCGATCTTGAAGAGATTGAGCTTTAAGAGAATTCTGTCGGCCAGGATTTGTGCAACGTCAGCAGTTTCAACTCCAATGGTGGGAATAGCGATTCTGGCGAATTGTTTATGATATTTGATAAGTTCGTGGGAAGCCAGAATTGTTATTGTCACCATTTGATTATTTTATAATGTTTGGCTTAAATCTGTGGGAGAAGAATGTGTAATGAAAAATAAAAGTGCGTGTTAGGCGTAATGTATGGGTACATATGTGTCTACATATGTCACTTCCCCATCCTTAAGAAATGAGCCTGTCCTCAGGCGGATAGTGTTGGGTCTGTTACAATTTCTTCGGTTTCATTTTTGTTTACATTTAGTTCGATATCATTTTCAATATTTGAGTGTATGTTTGGGGTTGATTCTTTTTTGTTCTTATAGATAACAATAATTTTTCTTGGAATATTTTTATATTTAAAGATAATGTACATAATTAATGCGATTAAAATAATTATTAAAGTGGTTATAGTAATAATTTGGAACGTGTTATACAATTTAGTTTGTTGTAAGATAATTTCTTTAGTTTGGACATATGACAATGGTTCTAATTTAGTTACATTATTATTTATGTAAATTATTTGCGTGTAATCTAACATAGTATTGGTTATTAATATTTCATCTAATTGGATTGAACAATTTAGGGCCTTTATCATATTATTTCCTTCAATAATTATTTCTCTATTGATACAATTTTGATTTAATACAGTTTTAGGTAAGTTCCATGTTAACATTATATTTGGTTCTACATACTTAATTTCATAGGTTTTATGTAATTTTGAATATCTACATTCTGTTTTTTCTTGATTTAATATTCCAGTAATACATTTGTTCATTACTAAATCTTTACTAGTTGCTGTAAATGCTTTATTATTTTGTATGTAATAACTGTCATGTATAATTTCGGTTAAAATGTTTTTATTGTCGTCAGGGTAAGGAATAATGTCAAATTGTGCGGTATTTATAATTTCACGTGGAATATGGGAAATGATTAAAATTTCGTTAGTAGTTGTCTTTAACCAAGTTGATGTTTTAATATTTATTATTTTTTCTGCGTTTAAATGTGATAGTGAGTCATATTTTAATAATTTAGGGTTGAATATACCAAGCCTGGTTAATTGCATTCCTAGTTCAATGTCTTCAATGTATTCTGTGAATTCTTGTAAATTGAAAATTAATAATTCAAGTCTTTGATCTTTTATTGGACATATAAAGTAAAGTAGCATGAATGTTATGATTAGAGCTGTTAAATTATGAGGAGTTATCATCGTGATTCGGGTTATTGGAATTATCGTATTTACTTTCGTTAGTTACTTTTTTCTTTTTATATTTTGATTTATAATGTGTTATCTTTCTACCTCTGTTTACTTCTTCATAGTGTTTATCATCTATTTGTGTTATGTTTCCAGTTTGCTTAAATGGGTTTGTGGATTTAGACCTTACTAATGGTGATTCCCTATATCTAGTATCTACTTCAAATTCGGCTCTATTTTCATTGAGTCTTTCTATTTTATTTTTCTTGTTTAACTGTGCATCATACTCGGGAGTTCCTGCGTAAATGAAAATGTCTGCTGGTGTTCTACCAGTCGTATTATGTTTAGTTTTATGGTTATAAGTGTAAAGTATTATTTCGAATCTAGTTAGTTTATCTTCTTGATTCGTGTCAGAATTGACAATTCTCAATTTTTCATTTACTGTTTTATGAAATCTTTCTATGTCTGAAATACCGTTTTTACTAGTTGTGATGGTTATATTTACGTCTTCTGATTTTAACCAAATTTGTAGTGCGGAGCACAAGAAAGCTGAGTCTTTATCTGCTTTAATTTCAATTGGTTTTCCCATGTTGTTAAATACTTTTAAGAGAGCTCTTTTGGCTTCTAACCAATCTCGACCATTTACTTCGATTAAAGTTGCGTATTTGGAATATAAGTCTATGCAAGATAGAAATTGTTTGTTGTCTACCATATAAAAATCAATGACATATTTTTCTCTGGGATTATGGATTTCTGGAGTTAATTCGAAGGCTAATTTAGTGTTTCTATGTTCTGTTTTTGCTACATTGCAAACCTTACATTCGTTAATAATGTTTTGAATTAAATTCTGGTAATCTGGATAATAATACTTTTCTTTAAATAATAATGTCATTTTCTCTATTCCTGGATGTAGTAGCTTTGGAGATCTGTTAGTTTTTTAGTTGATCTCATTACTTTTGTAATATTATTAGGACTAATTATTTCAACGAAAGCATTCTGAAAATTAAGAAAATCGGCTTCGTTGCTGAAGTATATAACACTCTTCTTTGAACATAAGTATTCTTTAATTAATTCTTTGGCATGATTGGGTGTCATTTCGACATAATTTATTAAAATTTTTGTTTTATGAAAGTAGTTAGTGACGTTAACGTTATTTGAGTTACTTTTTGCAAATTCTATTTGTCTTTTAAAATAATTGATTGGTCTTTCTGTGAATGAAATGTAATATTGATTGTCTTCTTGAGCACTATGGATTGTTGCTGCTGTGACGTCAGAGGTTTCTCCTAACAAGTTTTCTTCAATTTTTATTCTGGATAAAGCATCTGCAACATGGTTCTCTTTACCTGGTACATATTTAATGTGATAATCAAATTCATTTAGTTTTATTTTCCAGCGTTGTAATTTCATATTTGGTTCTTTAATATTGTTAAGCCAAACAAGTGGTTTGTGATCGCTAAGGATCTCGAATTTTCTACCGTAGAGATAAGATCGGAAATATTTTGTTGCCCAAACGATGGCTAAAAGTTCTTTTTCAATTGCTGAATAATTGATTTCATGTTCGTTCAAAGTTCTACTTGCGAAACAAATTGGTTTTTGATTTTGAGACAGAACAGCTCCAATGGCTATGTTGCTGGCATCAGTTGTGAGACAAAATGGTTTTTCGAAATTCGGATAAACTAATATTGGATCGGACGATATAAGTACTTTTAATTTTTCAAAAGCAGAAATGTAATTTGGTTCGTTGATATTTATACTTGCACCTTTCTTTAGTTTTAAAGTCATTGGCTTTACAACGTGTGCGAAGTTAGGAATGAATTTTCTATAATAACCACAAAGACCTAAAAATGATTTTATTTCTTTGGGTGTTTTTGGTATTGGAAAATTTTTGTATGGTAGAGATTTTTGTTCGATTTGCTTTTATTCCTTCTGTTGTTATTATGTGTCCAAGGAATTCAGTTTCTTTTTTCATGAATTCACATTTGTCTAATTGTAATTTTAAATTGGCTTCACGCAGTTTAGCGAATACCCTTTTTAATGATAATAGATGTTCTTCCAATGAAGTGGAATACACTATTATATCATCCATGTATACTAAACAATCTTTATAAATTAGATCTTCTAATAGATTGTTCATACAACGTTGAAATGTTGCTTGGGCGTTTTCCAATCCAAAAGGCATTCGAGTATATTCGTAATGTCCATTTTTAGTTGAGAAAGCTGTTTTTGGTATACTATGTGGATCCATTTGTATCTGATGAAATCCTTTCGCAAGGTCAATTGTGGTAAAATACTGACATTTTTCAAGTTTGTCTAGTATGTCATCCATTACTGTCTAGTATGTCATCCATTACTGGAATAGGATATTTATCTTCGATTGTTATTTCGCTTAAGTTTCGATAGTCAATAACTATACGGAACTTTTCTTTACGTGATGCATCACTTTTCTTTGGCACAATCCAAATTGGTGAGCAATAAGGCGAGTTTGATTTGCGAATTATGCCTTGTTCAATCATTTCTTTGATTTGTTTGTCGACTTCTTCGTCGAATGTTTGCGCATACTTGTATGGACGCTTTTGAATTGGGTCTTCGTGTTTAGTTTGGATGACATGCTTAATTGTACTGGTGAAAGTCAAATTTTCACTTTCTTTGTACTGAATGTCACTAAACTCGAAAAGAATTTTGGTTAGTTTAGTTTTTTCTTCATCGTTTAGATGTTCTAATCGGAATTGATTTGTTTCATTTAACTCATTATTTATAGCGTAATTTACTGCTATGTCATTTGTTTGGGGCGGCATTGAAATGCGGTCTTGTCCTTGACAGAATCCTCACGATCATATCTCATTTGAAATGATTGCTCGTTAAGAATAACTGTTTTTTGTTTATAATCAATTCTTGCTTCACAGGATTCGAGATATTCTCTACCTAGTAGAATATCATAATTGTCAGAAAGTTGTGTAAATAAAATATTTGATTAGTAGGGCAAAGCTTACTAGGTGCAAAAGATACGTAATTTTTTAATTGAACAATGCCATTTATTGTTTGTACATTTAATTGACAAGGTTTGATAGGAAAATTTAGAAAATTTTGTTTAATTAGATTGATGGACGAACCTGTGTCAATTACACAGTTAAAATGTTGCCCATTCAATACTAATCTGATGAAGGGATTTGTTCTTCTTGGTCCGAGGCTCCTTGATGAAAATTTTCAGAAGTTTCCATCTTAGAGTGACCACTGGTACTTTCTCGCTGTCTTTTGACTGGAGGATTTGAAGATTTTTGGCTTTGATTTTGGTTATTCATTGGGTTTTGTGATCTAGCTTGATCAAGGTTTTGTTTGAATTCTTTATATAATGTCTGATTATTTTCAACATTTTCTTTTGGTTTATTACTTTGGTTTGTATTGTTTGAATAATTGGGACTTGGATAATAATTTTGATTATTTCCTTTTCCACGATTGTCATTATTAGTTTTGCTGGGTTTTGAGTTTTCAGTACTTTGGTTAGTACGTTCATTGAAATTGTTTTCGTAAAGTCCTTCGCGTTGAGCGACTTGCTTAAGTTTTGAAGCAGTTGTAATGTCATGTCTAGCTAAAGTCATAAATATTCTGTCGGGTAGTTTCCTAGTAATTACATCTTTAATTGTATTATTCATTGCATTTGTGTACAATATTGTGTTTTGTGGCTGATTTTCTAGCATGAGTTTGTTTGAAATTACAAATGACTTATATTCTAGTTCTTCTACGAACTTACGTATACTATGGTTGTAATTGGTGTTATATAAACGTCTTAGAAGTTCTTCGTAGGGTGTTTGTGTTTTAAATTCGTCGATGAGGGCTCTCCTAAGTTCTCCCCAGGTTGTAGCTGCTGTGAGTTGGGAAACTCGTTGTGCTGATCCAGATGTCTGCATCTCGATGGCTCCAAATAAAACGCTGTGCTGTCTCACGTCCTGTGTTGGGTAAAGCTGCATGATGAAGTCGATTCTTCTTATGAACGCTGTCAGTTCCACTGTTTTTCCGTCAAATATTGGCACTTGACGTATCTGTCCTAAGGCTTGTTTTAGGTGCATTTCGGATAGTTCCATTGCTGTTGTTGTTGTCATGATGTTGGATAATTTTGTTTGTATTGTTTGGTTGTTCTTTGAGAAAATAAAAATTTGTTCTTTCACACAAATTTATTTTTGTTGTCACTTCAGGTTTGATTTTCTTTTAGGTGGATTGTAAGGAGCTTACTGTTTACAGGGATCAATTTAATGATGTGTAAAGCCTGGAAATAAGTCCTTTAAGTACAGTTGTTCAAAATAGTCCGAAGGATCTATTTATTAGCAGAACACTGTTTGGTGTATTGCAAGTATTTGTTGCGTGGTATTCTTAATATGGCAATTATTTTTTGGTGGCGGTCGCACTTTTTACTGTGGGCCACTATTGATAATTGGTTTGTTAAGTTTTAAAACACACGCGTTGATTCTTTTGCGGATATCAGAAAGTTTTTTCCAAAATTGTAATGTTCTGAACCGAATCACTTTTTGCGGCAAATTCGCGTGCTCAATCCTAGAAAGTCACTTGGTCGTACAAGGATTTCTATTAGCGGATCGAAAAGGATCGATTACTGTTACAAGGATATTTTTCCGATATCCTACCGGCTGCGCCAATAACGTAGTTCGAAGATCGGTTATTTAAAAAAATATAATTTTATTTCACAACACGATACTACGGAGTACAGATACAAATCTAGACTAACTTATGCTATGTTCTGAAGACGTTTAGCAAACCTCGGCTTTGAGCTTTTATTAATTGGACTTTAGACTTCTGGAGCTTTTGGCTCTTATGTAAATAAAGGGAGATCTCGATCTTGAAGAGATTGAGCTTTAAGAGAATTCTGTCGGCCAGGATTTGTGCAACGTCAGCAGTTTCAACCCCAATGGTGGGAATAGCGATTCTGGCGAATTGTTTATGATATTTGATAAGTTCGTGGGAAGCCAGAATTGTTATTGTCACCATTTGATTATTTTATAATGTTTGGCTTAAATCTGTGGGAGAAGAATGTGTAATGAAAATAAAAGTGCGTGTTAGGCGTAATGTATGGGTACATATGTGTCTACATATGTCACTATATATATTTTCACTACCATAATTTGTTGGTATTCTGTAATTGTTTGTTAAAAATTGGCGTTTTTAAGTTCCATTTATATACATTTAATTCTACAACATATATACGTGCATAAATACATACGTTCTGCCAATAAGCCAGACTGCAAGTGTTATAAAATCGCTGGTGTGTGTTGCAATATATTATATATATTATATATTCCTTTATAACACTTTGGCGCGCAATTAACTCCACCAAGCTCCCACATACAAGCGCATGTATGTAAATACACTTAAATATATGTAAATACAATTTCATGTATGTAGATACAATTACATGTATGTAAATACACATTTGTGCATAGCGATCGTTTCTCCCGCGCATTATTCTACACTTCAGCCAATTTAAGTATTTATCCGAAAATTAATAATAACCAAATTATTATCACGTCGGCACTCGCGAATTTTTAATAAATTTTGTCACTAATAATTTCCATTTGCCAGATCCAACATCCACCGCAGCAGAATCGCTTAGACGCTGTCAGTGTCGTCACTTCACAAGCATTCCCAGCAAAGACCCAGATTACGGCGGCTTCCTGTAGGCTGTGTCAGAAGGAAAACCTCCCCATCCGTGTGTGTCCAAGTTTCCTGGACATGGCCGTCCCTAGGAGAGTCGAAGTGATCAAGCAGCAGAGCCTGTGCTTGATCTGTTTCGCTCGTGGTCATCAGGTTCGTGACTGTTATAGTGACCATAATTGCCATATATGCAAGGAGAGGCATCACACGTTGTTGCATTCCAGCAACCTGGGCACAGCTATTTCGTTCCCACTCTCAAGAACGCACCATTTCCAAGTTTTGGGAGGTGGAAGATCTTCCAGCCTAGCCGGAAAAGAAAGCAGGAGTAATCTGTGATCAGATTTTCCGAGAAACCACCAGGCGAAGGAAGGATGGTCGCTATGTAGTCTCTCTACCCTTTAGGGATCCGAACGGTGTCGATTTGGGCCACTCCAGATCCATCGCTCTAGCCCAATTCCTGAGGAATGAAGCGCGACTTTAGAAGAATCCTTCCGTAAAAGCTCAGTATGATGAGGTGCTCCAGGAATACACCAAGTTGGGCAACATGATTCGGGTAACTCCACCCTCCGACTGCCATCACTTCTAGCTTTCTCATCACGCTGTCTTCAAACCTGACAGCACTACCATCAAGGTTCGTGTTGTCTTCAACGCCTCAAGTCCTTCCACTAGAGGTATCAGCCTGAATGACGTATTGTATACCGGGCCAACTTTCCAGGCCGACCTTACGCTGCAAGTTCTTAAATGGCGATTTTTCCAGTTCGTCTTTAATGCCGACACTACCCAAAAGTATCGTCAGATCCTGGTCGACTCCAAGAACAATCCGTTCCAGCGTATCCTTCATCGAGACAGCAGCGGTAATCTCCAGGACTACGTGCTTCAAACTGTCAATTTCGGCGTTAACTGTGCGCCCTTCCTGGCCATCAGAGTGGTTTTGCAGCTGGCGCACGACGTGGATGGTGCCCACACAATGAAGGACGCCAACGACGCCATCCAAGACCTCATGGATGCCCTCCATTCAGCTGGATTCCCACTGAGGAAATGGACATTCGAGAATTTGGTGCTGGCAGATCCCAGCTTCTATCGGCCTGGCTCGATATCGGTGGTGCTGGGATCAGACCTCTAACCTGAGGTCATCCAGACGGTGTGCGCGCCTGGACACAGAGGCATTCCCGCCGCTCAAAGCACCCTATTTGGATGGGTGATCTCCGATTCCTGCGGAATCTAGGCGCTCCATCCAAAGTATGCCCAGCTTGGCAATTGGAACTTATTGCAAGGGGGCGTTATGTTCATGCCACAGGGTGAGCAGGATGAGTGAGTGGCGGATTTAAAACTTTACGAAAGCCGGTCACACCGAACGGAGTGAACACAGTAAAATCAACATAAACACAGTACCCCCGCAGCAGCACCATCAGCAGATATTGGCACTCCCCAATCTCTCGTCAGCCTATCGCCCTCCTACAAACATTTTGGTCTTTCGAGCCGGATATCCTTCCGCTCCTCCAGCTTGCATCGGTGGAGAGTCTGATAAGTACTGCTTATGTATTCCCACAATTCTTGTACACACACATTGCAAAGTGCAAAGTTTCCCTCTCTCCCATAGCGACTTGTGCATTTTGCAATTTCTTTATTTGTTTCCAATACCTGATCTGTCTCGCAGATTCCCAAGGAATATTCCAACCTATCCTGTGTTTGTTTTCTGTAATTGTTTGTTAAAAGTTTGCGTTTTTAAGTTCCATTTACATACATTTAATTCTGCAACATATATACATACATACATTAAATCTCGAGTGTGTGTTCAAAGTGCCTTTTCCAATATAATATATTATGTATGTAAATACACTTACATGTATGTGAATACAATTACTTGTATGTAAACACACTCCCATGTATGTAAATACAATTACATGTATGTAAATACACATTTGTGTAAATCGATCGCGTCTCCCGCGCATTATTCTACACTGCAGCCAATCTAATTAATTTTCCGAAAATTAATAATAACCAAATTATTATCACATCGGCACTCGCGTCTTTTTAATAAATTTTGTCATTATTAATTTCCATTTGCAACATCCAACATCCACCGCAGCAGAATCGCTTAAGACGCTGTCAGTGTCATCAATCCAATTATAATCGATATATCGAGAATTCGTGGTTTTTACCCACAAAACAAGATAGAAAAGTACAGTCGAGCACGCCCGACCGTAGAATACTCTCTGCATTTTATTCCCGATCATTTTAATAAAGTCGGTATCCAAGAATATCAACTGATAGTACTTGCAATAAAACACGTTGAAACAAAAACATCTGTTTGTATGTGTGCACATATACATTTGACATTATAAGTATGCACGCACATATGTATGTGTGTATATGTAATACATACACAATTGGTTGGCACAGCCAGCATTCGCGGGCAGCGCTGTTGGTACGCTACGCAAGCAGCGAAAACGTTCGCTCACATGTTTTTATGTTTCTGTCTCGCTTGCACACATGCAGTGAAACTGTGTTACGTGCCTAGCTCTTTTGTTTATAGTCCGATTTATATGCAACTTTCAGGATAGTTTGGTATACTTTGTCTTCAAACGAATGTGAAATAACAATACTGTACGATAAGAACATATGCCTTAAAATCGGCATCGAAGTTTAAAAATTATTTTATCTCTTGTGGGAAAAGGGGGCGTGGCAGTCCAAAATTTTTGATGACAATACACATATGCCGTCTTAAGGAACCTACATAAAAATAAATTGGTGTTCCTAAGTGCCACAGTTACTGAGATATTCGCCCAAAACATCAATTTTTTACGAGGTGTGTCTAGTTTTTTGCTCATTGTGGGCGAATGGGGCGTGGCATCGAAAATACAAAAGATTCTTGTATTAACAGACTTAATATCGAGTCGATTGTGACTAAACTCAAACTTGTAGCTCTTACTATCTCTGAAATCTGTTTGTTCATACGGACAGACAGACGGACTCTAAAAAAGAGTATAGGGGTCTATTAAGTTTGTCTGAAGCGAAATGTGCGTAACAGGCAAAAGGAGTCTTTTCCGACCCCATAAAGTATATATATTCTTGATCAGCATCAACAACAGCCGAGACTAAATAGCGATGTCCGTCTGTCGGTCCGTCTGTATGATAGCCTAGATCTTTTAAACTACAAGAGCTAGAGCCACCAAATTTGGAATGAAAGTCCGTCTGCTTTGCGAGCAGATCAAGTTTATTTCAAATATTTGCCACGCCCCTTACCGCCCCCTCAAATTGTAATAAACTGTTTTCACATCACCATAACTTTAAAACAACTAGAGCTAGGGAGACCAAATTCCCACATTATGTGTATGGTACTTATTTATTTATCCTCACTAAATTTGGTTCGGATCGGACAACTATAGCCTATAGCTCCCATAGGATAACTCGGCCGAAAATTGGTCATTTGTATGGAGACACGAAGTTTTAGTTGAGCGACTGTAACCAAACTAGCACATTATGTGTATGGTACCATTGTAACAATCCTCATCACGTTTGGTCTGGATCGGGCAACTATAGCCTATAGCTCCCATAGGATAATTCGTTCGAAAACTACTTATTTGTATGGTAAAACGCGCACTAGAATGAGTACGGGGTCTTTTACAGTCGGCTCGCTCGACTGTAGCCTTGCTTACTTGTTTTAAATTATATTTGTCTTTTAAAATAGTTAATTGGTCTTTCTGTTATTGAAATGTAATATTGGTTGTCTTCTTGAGCACTATGGATTGATGCTGCTGTGACGTCAGAGGTTTCTCCTAACAAGTTTTCTTCAATTTTTATTCTGGATAAAGCATCTGGAACATGGTTCTCTTTACCTGGTACGTATTTAATGTGATAATCAAATTCAATTAGTTTTATTTTCCAGCGTTGTAATTTCATATTTGGTTCTTTAATATTATTAAGTTAAACAAGTGGTTTATGATCATTGAGTATCTCGAATTTTCTACCGTAGAGATTAGATCGGAAATGTTTTGTTGCGCAAACGCTGGCTTAGAGTTCATTTTCAATTGCCGAATAATTAATTTCATGTTCATTTAAAGTTCTACTTGCGAAACAAATTGGTTTTTGATTTTGAGACAGAACAGCTCCAATGGCTATGTTGCTGGCATCAGTTGTGAGACAAAATGGTTTTTCGAAATTCGGATAAACTAATATTGGATCGGACGATATAAGTACTTTAAATTTTCTTTCGTTCTTTGACATTTATACTTGCACCTTTTTTAGACCCCGTACTCTAAAAAAGAGTAGAGGGGTCTATTAAGTTTGTCTGAAGCGAAATGTGCGTAACAGGCAGAAGGAGGCGTGGCCGACCCCATAAAGTATATATATTCTTGATCAGCATCAACAGCCGAGTCGATATAGCGATGTCCGTCTGTCCGTCTGTCTGTCTGTCTGTCTGTCTGTCTGTCTGTCTGTCTGTCTGTCCGTCCGTATGAACACCTGGATCTTCTATACTACAAGAGCTAGAGCAGCCAAATTTGGAATGAAAGTCCGTCTATATGTCAGGCAGGTTAAGTTTATTTCAAATTTTTGCCACGCCCCCTACCGCCCCCGCAAATTGTAAAAAACTATTTTCACATCACCATAACTTGAAAACGACTAGAGCTAGGGAGACCAAATTTACACAATATGTGTATGGTACCTATATAACTATCCTCACCAAATTTGGTCCGGATCGGACAACTATAGCCTATAGCTCCCATAGGACAAATCGGCCGAAAATTGGTGATTTGTATGGAGGCATGAAGTTTTAGTAGAGCGACTGTAACCAAACTAGCACATTATGTGTATGGTACCATTGTAACAATCTTCACCAAGTTTGGTCCGGATCGGACAACTATAGCCTATAGCTCCCATAGGACAAATCGGCCGAAAATTGGTGATTTGTATGGAGGCATGAAGTTTTAGTTGAGCGATTTCAACCAAACTAACACATTATGTGTATGGTACCATTGTAACAATCTTCACTAAGTTTGGTCCGGATCGGACAACTATAGCCTATAGCTCCCATAGGACAAATCGGTCGAAAATGGGTAATTTGTATGGAGACATGAAGTTTTAGTTGAGCGATTTCAACCAAACTAACACATTATGTGTATGGAACCATTATAACTATACTCACCAAGTTTGGTCTGGATCGGGCAACTATAGCCTATAGCTCCCATAGGACAAATCGTTCGAAAACTACTTATTTGTATGGTAAAAGACGCACTAAAATGAGTACGGGGTCTTTTACAGTCGGCTCGCTCGACTGTAGCCTTTCTTACTTGTTTAACTTTAAAGTCGTTGGCTTTACAACGTGTGCGACGTTAGGAACGAATTTTCTATAATAACCACAAAGACCTAAAAATGATTTTATTTCTTTGGGTGTTTTTGGTATTTTTTTGGATTTGCTTTTATTCCTTCTGTTGTTATTATGTGTCCAAGGAATTCAGTTTCTTTTTTCATGAATTCGCGTTTGTCTAATTGCAATTCTAAATTAGCTTCACGCAGTGTTGCGAATACCCTTTCAATGATAATAGATGTTCTTCCACTATTATATCATCCATGTATACTAAACAATCTTTATAAATTAGATCTTCTAATAGATTGTTCATACAGCGTTGAATTGTTGCTGGGGCATTTTTCAATCCAAAAGGCATTCGAGGATACTCGTAATGTCCATTTTTAGTTGAAAAAGCTGTTTTTTGTATACTATTTGGGTCCATTTGTATCTGATGAAATCCTTTCGCAAGGTCAATTGTGGTAAAATACTGACATTTTCGAAGTTTGTCTAGTATATCATCCATGACTGGAATAGGATATTTATCATCGATTGTTATTTTGTTTAAGTTTCGATAGTCAATAACTATACGGAACTTTTCTTTACCTGATGCATCACGTTTCTTTGGCACAATCAAAATTGGTGAGTAATAATGCGAAATTGATTTGCGAGTTATGCCTTCTTCAATCATTTCTTTGATTTGTATGGACGCTTTTGAATTGGGTATTCGTGTTTTGTTTGGATTAATTGTACTGGTGAAAGTCAAATTTTCACTTTCTTTGTACTGAATGTCACTAAACTCGAAAAAAATTTTGGTTAGTTTAGTTTTTTCTTCATCATTCAGATGTTCTAATCGGAATTGATTTGTTTCATTTAATTCATTATTTATAGCGTAATTTACTGCTGTCATTTGTTTGGGGCGGATCAAGGCATTGAAATGCGGTCTTGTCCTTGACAGAATCCTCACGATCATATCTCATTTGAAATGAATGGTCGTTAAAAAATCGAAAAACAAATAATTTAACTAATTTAAATTAAACAAATTGCACTTCCGTAAAATAATAATTTATTGAGACTGGCAAACTCGGAGAGGCTGGCGGCGTGCGTGTGGTTAATGCGAAACGTACAATTCAACTGCCAGCCGCTCGCGACAGCTGCATTGCCGAAAACAAGAACTTGCTCACAAGCTTAAATATAAGAGATTTGCTTACACATCTAGACAATTCATTAACTCCATCTGATTTCTTATACTATCAATTCATTATGATTTCTTATACTAATACTTCAATGCTTTCTTAAACTACCTAACTATGCTTATGAACTAACACCGGCCACCTTGAAGGGATCGCCTTCAATCTGATGGAAACCTGGTTAGCTTCGCAATTGGGCGCTTGAACAAGCCACTGCCCGCGTTAACGTCGGCGACCCTGATTCGCCCGTCGTCTTTTGTGTTTACGTCCACGACGCGGGACGTTGGGGAGGCGTGTTGTCTTCGTGGACCACAACGAGATCCCCAATCTTGACGTTGTCGACCGCCTCCTTCCATTTCCCTCGCTGCTAAAGATTGTGGACGTAATCCTTCGACCACGGTTGGCAGAAGCGCTGTCTGGGCGTGCACAGCAGCTGCCACCTGCGAGAGCACGAAGTTTCGTTGCTTTGTGTGGCCCGCTCGAACCCTTGCGGCAATGAACGAAGCGGCTCTCCGATTAGGAAATGGCCTGGGGTGAGCGCCTCTCCGTCGCTGGGATCGCTGCCCAGCGGAGTCAGCGGCCGTGAGTTTAGCATCCCCTCAACGTCGGCCAGGTGACTTCGGATCTCGGCATCGGTAAGCGACGCGCGGCCGACCTGTCGCACTAGCAGATGCTTGGCCGACTTCACTGCTGCTTCCCACAGTTCTCCGAAGTGCGGCGCTCTCTGAGGGATGAACCTCCACTCCATCCCTCGCTTCACTGCAAATAGCTGCAGGCTGCCCTGCTGCCGGTCGAATGCGTGCTGAAGCTTTCGGAGGTTGCTCGTCTCCACGAAAATTTTCGCATTGTCCGAGTATGGCCGGCCGGCATGACACGTCGCGCGATGAAGCTGTTCAAAGTACAGAGATAGCATTAGTGGATAAGTCTGCTGCAAGTTCCAGGTGAACAGCCTTCGAAGCACAACAAACAAACACTGCAATATACATCTTAAGCGGAACTCGGCGAAGCTACTTTCCAAGTGATACTGAAAATTATCTGACCTTGGTGTCCTCCTCATGCCAAGCGTATGTTTCGAATCGGCATTATTGGAAATCAAACGTTTCTTATTTCCGCCTTCTTCTAATATGTAAAAATGGTTTGAAAAGCATTTTGCCAATTGATATTCGCCCACTACGAGAGTTTCGGGCACCTGCCTTTTGCCCTGTTTTATATTTGCCGTTAAGGCATATCGGTTCAGACGGAGCCTACGACATGAACGAATTAGATCCCTCTGAGTAACATGTTCCACCATCAGTAACTCGTTAGCAGAGTGTGGCGATGTTGGCTTACGCGAGGCGTCAAACATCGCTCGAAGTGTGGTGGAACTGCTATCAGGCCTCGAAACGCACTGGTGTGGAGCGGCATAATGTAGTCCTGGTGGAACTTTTGCATCTGAGACGGACAAGCGACCAAATACACGATACTCGTTTACGAAACTCAAATACATAACATTGATTTTAGCATTAAAACCTCTACATTCTACCGAGAGAACCTGTCTTTTAGCTATTTCTGGGGGACATTGGAGCAGTTTGGGATCAGTCTTGAATGACACACTGATTCCAAAATGTCCTGTCGGTAATTTCCAAATGCTGTCCCGAAAGCTTTGTTCCCAAACAAAGTGCTCTGCAGAATAATTTTGGCTCTGGGACAGCTTCATGTCTATGTTGCATCACTGAGCAGCATCCTGGGCTTTTGGTTCGATTTTTCCTGCACCGCCCTGATGCCACCCAACCAAGAAATGTCCTTTGTAGCACTGGACCATTATTCGCCAATCTTATTTGTCCACTACGTAGCAAGTCGAAGAAGGAGTCTGCTCCCAGAAGCATATCTATTTGCTGGGGTCTATGAAATTCAGGATCAGCCAGTTCGACATTTGATGAAATCTTCCACCGATTGATGGGAAGATCACAGTCCGGCTCCCTGCTACAAATTGATTTTAGCACCCAAAAATCGGCGCTCCACTGGTGTCTTGATACTCGAGACGAAACTATTGTCGATACTTCGTTTTTTGCTGTCAATCTAGCCTGTCCAACTGACTTTACGGTCAAGCACTTATTTTTGCGTTGAAGGCGCAAAGATTGAGCGAGCTCTCTGTGTCAGAATTGACAATTCTAAAATTTTCATTTTTATATTTACGTCTTCTGATTTTAACCAAATTTGTAGTGCGGAGCACAAGAAGTTGAGTCTTTATTTGCTTTTATTTCAATTGGTTTTCCCGTGTCATTAAATACTTTTAAGAGAGCTTCTAACCAATCTCGTCCATTTACTTTGATTAAAGTTGCTTATTTGGAATATAAGTCTATACAAGATAGAAATTGTTTGTTGTCTACCATATAAAAATCAATGACATATTTTTCTCTGGGATTATGAATTTCTGGAGTTAATTCAAAAGCTAATTTAGTGTTTCTATGTTCTGATTTCGCTACACTGCAGTGTGCACTCCAAACTTTGCATTCGTTAATAATGTTTTGTATTAAATTCTGGTAATCTGGATAATAACACTTTTCTTTAAATAATGATGTCATTTTCTCTATTCCTGGATGTAGTAGCTTTTGGGGTGTATTAATAACGTATTCCTTAAATTCAGCATAAGTTTGGAGGTCTGTTAGTTTTTTAGTCGATCTCATTACTTTTGTAATATTATTGGGACTAATTATTTCAACGAAAGCATTCTGGAAAGTAAGAAAATCGTCTTCGTTGCTAAAATATATATCACTTTTCTTTGAACATAAGTATTCTTTAATTAATTCTGTGCCATGATTGTGTCATTTCGAGATAATTTATTAAAATTTTTGTTTTATGAAAATAGTGACGTTAACGTTATTTGAGTTACTTTTTAGACCCGTACTCTAAAAAAGAGTAGAGGGGTCTATTAGGTTTGTCTGAAGCGAAATGTGCGTGGCCGACCCCATAAAGTATATATATTCTTGATCAGCATCACAAGCCGAGTCGATATAGCCATGTCCGCCTGTCTGTCCGTCTGTCTGTCCGTCTGTCTGTCCGTCTGTCTGTCCGTCTGTCCGTATGAACAATCAGATTTCAGAGATGGTAAGAGCTACAAGATTTTTTTTTCTTTCGATGCCACGCCCCATTCGCCCACAATGAGAAAAAAACTAGACATACCTCGTAAAAAATTGATGTTTTGGGCGAATATCTCAGTAAATGTGGCACTTAGGAACACCAATTTTGATACGGAGGTTCCTTGAGACGGCATAAATGCATTGTTATTAAAAATTTTGAACTGCCACGCGGCCCTTTCTCCACAGCAAATAAAATAACTTTCAAATTTCGATGCCGATTTTAAGGCATATGTTCTTATTGTACAGTATTGTTATTTCACATTCGTTTGAAGACAAAATAAATCAAACTATCCTGAAAGTTGCATATAAATCGGACTATAAACAAGAGAGATAGACAAGTAACTAAGTTTATAATTTAACGCCATTTCACTGCATGTGTGCAAGCGAGACAGAAACATACAAACATGTGAGCGAACGTTTTCGCTGCTTTCTAGCGGCAGCCCTGCCCGCGAATGCTGGCTGTGCCAACCAATTGTGTATGTATAACATAAGTATACACAAATACATATGTGCGTGCATACATATAATGTTAAGTGTGTATGCGTGTGTATACATACAATCAGATGTTTTTGATTCAACGTGTTTTATTGCAAGTACTATCAATTGATATACCCGGATATCGATTTTATTAAAATGATCGGGAATAAAATGCAGAGAGTATTCTACGGCCGGGCGTGCTCGACTGTACTATTCTATCTTGTTTTTATTTCAATTTAAATTAAAAACAAGTAAGAAAGGCTACAGTGGAGCGAGCCGACTGTAAAAGACCCCGTACTCCTTCTAGTGCGCGTTTTTCCATACAAATCACCAATTTTCGACCGATTTGTCCTATAGAAGCTATAGGCTATAGTTGTCCGATCCGGACCAAACTTGGTGAGGATAGTTACAATGGTGCCGTACACATAATGTGCTTGTTTGGTAACAGTCGCTAAACTAAAACTTCATGTCTGCATACAAATCACAAATGGACGGATAGACGGACAGACCGACAGACGGACAGACGGACATCGTCTCGGCTGTTGACCCTGATCAAGAATATGTATACTTTATGGGGTCAGAAAAGCCTCTTTCTGCCTGTTACGCACGTTTCGCATCAGACAAACTTAATAGACCTTTACACTCTTTTTTAGAGTACGGGGTCTAAAAAACAAACTAACCAAAATGCTCACCAATCTGGATTGTGCATTGAAGTTTGCAAATTATTTAATTTATTGTGGGAAAAGGGGGTGTGGCAGTCCAAAATTTTTGATGACAATACAATTATACCGTCTCCAGGAACCTGCGTACCAAAATGGGTGTTCCTAAGTGCCATAGTTACTGAGATATTCGCCTAAAACATCAATTTTTTACAAGGTGTTTCTAGTTTTTTGCACATTGTGGGCGAACGGGGCGTGGCATCGAAAAAAAAAAAGATTCTTGTATTGACTGACTTAATATCGAGTCGATAGAGACCAAATTCGAACTTGTAGCTCTTACCATCTCTGAAATCTGTTTGTTCATACGGACAGACAGACAGACAGACGGACAGACAGACGGACAGACGGACAGACGGACATGGCTATATCGACTCGGCTTGTGATGCTGATCAAGAATATATATACTTTATGGGGTCTGCCACGCCTCCTTCTGCCTGTTACATACTTTTATATACTCCAATATACTCTCTCTTGCAGAGAGTATAAAAAGATAATAATTAGACCATTAATCTGGGAAAACAAACAAACAAATTGATCTAAAATTTGTTGCAAGGGCTGGGAAAAACCCAGAAAAACCCAACCAGATCAAAAAAATTTTGCCAAAACTAGCTCGAAAGATCACTGATTTAAGGGGAAGAATGGATGGCAGAGACTCCATTCTTACTGCCCTTGAAAATCAGAGATATAACGGAGTTGGCTGTAAAGTGAAGCTTTAATATGGAAGAGAGAGAGAGATGTATCAATCAATCTATAGTGTTCATTATAATTAGAGCATAATACCCGAAAACGATTGTGCAAAGCATAGTCAGTTGTGCATGTTGGTAGAGATAAAGGTATGTAGTACCTAGTGGTCCTGGAGGGAATATTAAATTTAAGGCGTTCTAAAAGCGATGGGGAGCAGATATCACCAATTATTAATTTATGGAGGAAGATTACCCCAAGAACTCTTCTCCGATTAGTAAGGGATGGAAGATTCAGAAGCAAGAGTCTGTTAGTATAAGATGGAAGGCGAAGATTAGGGTCCCAATTAAGTCCACGAAGCGCGAAGAGTAAAAACTGCTTCTGCACTGACTCAATTAAAGCTTGACCATGAGCATGTTGGGTAGACCAGACACATGAACAATACTCAAGAATGGGACGGACCAGGGATGTGTAAAGAAGTTTGGTGACGAATGGATCATTAAATTCCTTAGACCAGCGTTTAATAAATCCAAGAGTTCCCTTAGCTTTATTAACTACAGTGGAAATATGATGTGTGAAACTTAATTTATTATCAAAAAGAACACCGAGGTCAACGACTGACAATATACGTTTTAGAGGTATATTGTCAATGTGATAGTTGGCTAAGTAAGGAGTCACTCTGTTAAATGTCATAAACAGGCATTTAGAAAAATTTAGGTTCAAGTGATTAGTTATGCACCAGTTGTGCATAGAATTTAAATCATCTTGAAGAAGCGTATGATCTGGGGGATCCTTATAAGACAATAATAATTTCACGTCATCGGCATACATAAGTATACGACAATGGGCTAGTGAAGAAGGAAGGTCATTTATAAAAAGATTAAAAAATAGGGGGCCCTGGGGAACTCCAGAAGTAACGAAGACAGATTTAGATATGGCTGATCTAAGCATAACCCTTTGGGTCCTACCTGTAAGATATGATGATATCCACAGAAGAAGGGAAGGTGGGAAGCCTAAAATGCATAGTTTATGCAGAAGGAGGTTATGATTAAAAGAGTCAAACGCTTTACTGCAATCAGTATAGATGACATCAGTTTGCATTCTATTAAGGAATGCCTCATTTACAAAAGAGGTAAATTCCAATAGATTGGTCGAAGTCGACCGACTCTTAACAAAACCGTGTTGGGCAGGGGAGATAATTGACTTGCAGAGGTGTTGCAAAGTCGAAGTAATTATCTTTTCGAAGAGCTTAGGGATTGCGGACAACTTCGCAATTCCCCTGTAATTGGATATATCCGACTTGCAACCTTTTTTATGCAGAGGGATAATGTAAGATTCTTTCCAAAGGGAAGGAAAGACAGAGGATTCCAAAGAGAGGTTAAAAAGAATTGAAAGAGGTTTAATTATAGAAGAACAGCACTCCTTAAGCACGCAACTAGGAATGTTGTCAGGCCCAGGAGAGAAGGAAGATTTTAAGTTGCTAATGGACGAAAGCAGACAACTATCAGAAATATAAGGAAAAAAAACGGAATTAGAGGATGGGAGTTTAAAGGGGTAAAAGAAGTTAGTAGGCAAACTAGGGAAATACATAGATTGAAAAAAGTTAGCAAAGAGATCGGAAGCAGCCGAGTCGTCACTTACTTCAGCAGTATTGAAGAAAAAAGAATTGTGTAAAGTAGAAGATTTGCGTTTAGAGTTAACAAAATTATAAAATTGTTTAGGATCGCGCGCAAATTGATTCTTGCATCGAACGAGATAATTTTCATAGCATTGAGAATTAAGAAGGGTAAAGGCTGTTTTTGCTTTAGAATAATTTAAAAAGTCTAAGCTAGAACCTGTCTGCTTAAACTTTTTAAAAAATTTTGATTTTTTATTTTTTAAGTTAGATATTCTTGGTGAGAACCAAGGAGATTTATGTGAAACGGACTTTACAACACTATATGGAATACAGACATCAAAGATTGAATTTAATATGTTGTAAAAATACTCGACAGCTATGTTAATATCATTCGTGCTGTATAGTATAGACCAGTCAGTAGCAAAAATCAGTTGATTTAGCAAAGAAAAATTTCCTTTGCGAAAGCAACGGCGCGAATTGGAAGAGGATGAAGGAGGTGAACGGATGAAGTTAGGGATACACAGGGAAAGTTCTAGAGTAGGATGAAAAGCATCTTCAGGAGCAACTACAGGAGAAGATCTAGTGACAATGGCACTGGATGAATCATTAACGAAGATAAGATCCAGCATCCGGTTCAGACGATTTGATATATGATTGATTTGAATAAAAGGAAGATCAATCAAACTATCTAAAAAGTCGTTATTGGGTGTGGGTATGTAATCAATCTTGTCGAAAAACGGCCAGGAAACGTTTGGCAAGTTAAAATCTCCTAAAATCACAAAGAAATCACAATCACGAATGTGACTAAATATATCTTTGATGAAATTGAAATGCTGTAAATAAACTGACATTCCTGAGGAAAGAGGAATGTAAGAGCAAGTTACGTAAAGGGCAAATGACGAAAAAGTAACCTTAACGGCAACAAATTCAATTTCGTCCAGTGGTGAAACATCTATTAATTTAGCATTAAGGGAGGATTTTACTGAAATAAGAACTCCACCACCCCGTCGATTAAGACGATCGCGGCTGAAAATGTTATAATGAGGTGACATTATTTCATTATCAGATATGCTAGAATTCAGCCAAGTCTCTGAAAATGCAACAATGTCAGAATCAAAAGATAAACTATTTTTATGCAACTGTTTTAACTTAGACCCAAGACCCCTAACATTCTGATACTGAATGAAAAGTTGGTCAGAGCCTAGTTTTTTGAAGTGATGACTGGGGCCGCTTGGGTCGAACCACAAGTCGGAAGGATGACTGGAGTTGCACGAGTTCTATTTTTCCATTTGAACTCATGAACAATCAAATGTGGAGGCCAAAACTTTGGATCACATATGATAGGAAATATGTCAGGGGACGCACTAATCTTAAATGACGAGACTTCTCTTAACTCAGAGAAATTGAATTTTGAGATTGAAACGCTACCTGGAGTTTTGGTAGCAATGAAAGCTGCAATAGACTCAATAGTCGTATGTGCAAATAGTCTAGATATAAACAAGAAAGAAAGGTTATCTTCGGCTCGCCGAAGATTAAATACCCTTGCAGTCATGCATGTTGCGTTCATTGGATTCAGTTACCAGTGGTTCCTAAGGATGCTGTATGATATAATAGTCCGATTTAGATGAGATTTGGTCAGTATATAGGGAATAATAGCAAAGGAGTAGTGCGTGAATTTAGCTGAAATCGCTTAATAGACTTTACAGATTTTCATACCATGCCTTTAAACTGATTGTTCCTATGGCAGCTATATGATATAGTGGTTCGATCCGAATGAAATTTGGTCAACAGCTAGGGAATGATAGCAAATGTTTATGGCGTGAGTTTGGTTGAAATCGCTCAATCGACACTGAATATTTTCATACTAGGCATTTTCATCATTATCAACCGATTGTTCCTATGGAAGCTATATGATATAGTAGTCCGAATTGGATGAAATTTGGTCAGCATATAGGGAATGATAGCTTATGCGTACTGCGTGAATTTGGTTGAAATCGATCAATAGACATTAAAAATTTTCATACTAAGCCTTTGAACCGATTGTTCCTATGGCAGCTATATGATATAGTGGTTCGATCCAAATGAAATTTGGTCAACAGCTGGAGAATGATGGCAAATGTTTATGGCGTGAGTTTGGTTGAAATTGCTCAATCGACACTGAAAATTTTCATACTAGGCATTTTCATCATTTTCAACCGATTGTTCCTATGGCAGCTATATGATATAGTGGTCCGATTCGGATGAAATTTGGTTTGCATATGGGATTTGTTACTAAATGCATATAGGCTTAATTTGGTTGAAATAGCTCAAAAAAAATTTTTTTTGCAACCGATTGTTCCTATGGGAGCTATATGATATAGTCATCCGATCCGGCCGATTTTAACAAATGATCTGCCTGCAGAGAGAATACACATCTGTACCAAGTTTCATCAAGATAGCTTTAAAACTGAGAGACTAGTTCGCATAGAAACAGACGGACAGACAGACGGACATGGCTATATCGACTCGCCTGTTGATGCTGATCAAGAATATATATACTTTATGGGGTCGGAGATGCCTCCTTCAATGCGTTACAAACTTCGTGACAAAATTAATATACCCTCTGCAAGGGTATAAAAATTTACGTGGAGCCACGACCGTAAGCAGGGGAGGCTGAACTGCTATGGGAGTAGCAACGGGGTGACTATTACGTCGACTTGGTGGGCTTTTGGTGTTTTTACTTGTTACAATAGAGTTGATTACAGGTAACACCGAATTATTGTGTGGTGAAGGGGGAGCAGCGGGGGCAGCAACAGAGCGACTGTTACGCCGAATAGGGGGACTCTTCGAGTTATTACTCGTAGCCACTGCACCATTTACTGCCACAGATTTGATCACTGGTGATGGGGCGACTACGGGAGAGGCAGGCATAGTCGGGTAAGTACAGTTGCATAAGGGTCGATCGGGTACTGGGGAAGTAGCGGGAGGAATGGATGAATTGGGAGGTAAGGAGTTACAGGGAGAAGGAGAAAAAGACAAAAGGGGAGGCGCACTATGCAACGGTGATGTACTGAGAGAAATAGGCGGAAGAGGTAATGAAAGATGTTGACTAGAGCTCAACATCTTGTCAGGCGGAGTCTCGAATTTATAGTCACTAAGCAAGTCAGCACTAATATCAAAATCAGTGCTAAGCTGCTTAGCGAGTGAGCGCAGTTTTAGGAATTGTTTTTTCACAGTATTGTACATACGTGAAAAATCGCATTGTAAATCAATACAAACTGGGCATGACCATTTTAATCCACCACTACCTAATTTGGCAGAGGAAATAAATTTTTCAAATTCACGCCCAGTGAAACCTGCACATTTAATGTGCATAATGTTATCGCACAGCCAACAGTGCACATAATTAGGTTGGTCACTGTCCCGATATGGGCCATATGAGCAATTTTTCTTACAGCAAGCCATTTCACTCAAAATACTTTCAAACAAAATACTTTAAAACGAAATGAATGTGAGTGAAAAGTTTGCTTTGATGTAAACAAATATGCTCGAAAACAGAATTCGCAAAAAGTGCAAAAACAAAATATTAACGAAACAGTTAAACAACAAAGGCAGTGCGTGGACGCAAGCGCAAAAGCGAATTGAGTGCAAGCGAGCGACACACAAACTTAGCTCAGCTGAGCAACGTGAAGGGAGCAAAGGTCACAGCAAAAACGGGCACAAACAAAAACACAGCTGAGACGCTGTATTAATAAAATTATTGATATAGTACTAAAATGCACACTAAAACCAACTTTGCACAAACCAGATTTAGGGTATCACTTAGTAAAAAAATACAGATGAATAAAATTCAATTAAAATTCACAAAATTAAGCAAAAAATTATTAAATAAACGGAGCGATGAAAAAACACGACCGGCACAGCTGATAAATCTCTCTCAATATGATCGGTTATAAAATGCAGAGAGTATTCTACGGTCGGGCGTGCTCGACTGTACTTTTCTTTCTTGTTATACTCTCTGCAAGAGAGAGTATATTGGGTTTGTGAAAACAAAAAGTATGTAACAGGCAGAAGAAGGCGTGGCAGACCCCATAAAGTATATATATTCTTGATCAGCATCACAAGCCGAGTCGATATAGCCATGTCCGTCTGTCCGTCTGTCTGTCCGTATGAACAAACTGATATCAGAGATGGTAAGAGCTACAAGTTTGAATTTGGTCTCTATCGACTCGATATTAAGTCAGTCAATACAGGAATCTTTTTTTTTTCGATGCCACGCCCCCTTTTCCCACAAGAAATAAAATAATTTGCAAACCTCAATGCCGATTTTAAGGCATATGTTCTTATCGTACAGTATTGTTATTTCACATTCATTTGAAGACAAAATATATTAAACTATCCTGAAAGTTGCAGATGAATCGGACAATAAACAAAAGAGCTAGACATGTAAGAAAGTTAATAATTGAACGCAATGCCAATGCATGTGTGCGAGCGAGATAGAAACATACAAACATGTGAGCGAACGTTTTCGCTGCTTGCGTAGCTTAGCGGCAGCGCTGCCCGCGAATGCTGGCTGTGCCGACCAATTGTATATGTATTACATATACACACATACATATGTGCGTGCATACATATAATGTCAAATGTATATGTGTGCGCATACATACAATCAGATGTTTTGTTTCAACGTGTTTTATTGCAAGTACTATCAATTGATATACCCGATTATCGATTTTAATAAAATGATCGGGAATAAAATGCAGAGAGTATTCTACGGTCGGGCGTGCTCGACTGTACTTTTCTTTCTTGTTTAGAGTACGGGGTCTAAAAATTGCAATTCCGTTAAATATCAATTTATTGAGACTGGCAAACGCAGAGAGATTGGCGGCGTGCGTGTGGTTAATGCGAAACGTACAAATCAACTACCAGCCGTTAAGAATAACTGTTTTTTGTTTATAGTCAATTCGTGCTTCACAGGATTCTAGATATTCTCTACCTAGTAGAATATCATAATTGTCGGAAAAGTTGTGTATATAGAATATTTGATTAGTAGGACAAAGCTTACTAGGTGCAAAAGATACGCAATTTTTTAATTGTACAATGCCACTTATTGTTTGGACATTTCATTGGCAAGGTTTGATAGGAAAACTTAGAAAATTTTTCTTTAATTAAATTGATGGACGAACCTGTGTCAATTACACAGTTAAAATGTTGTCCATTCAATACTAATCTGATGAAGGGATGTGTTCTTCTTGGTCTCCTTGATGAAAATTTTCAGAAATTTTCATCTTAGACTGACCACTGGTATTTTCTCGCTGTCTTAAGACTGGAGGATTCGAGGATCTTTGGCTTTGATTTTGGTAATTCATTGGGTTTTATGATCTAGTTTGATCAAGGTTTTGTTTAAATAATGCTTGATTATTTTCAACATTTTCTTTTGGTTTATTACTTTGGTTTGTATTATTTGAATAATTGGGACTTGGATAATATTTTTGATTTTTTTCTTTTCCACGATTGTCATTGTTAGTTTTGTTGGCTTTCGAATTTTCAGTACTTTGGTTAGTACGTTCATTAAAATGGTTTTCATAGAGTCCTTCGCATTAAGTGACTTGCTTAAGTTTTGAAACAGTTGTAATGTCATGTCTAGCTAAGGTCATAAATATTCTGTCGGGTAGTTTCCTAGTAATTACATCTTTAATTGTATTATTCATTGCATTTGTGTACAATATTGTGTTTTGCGGCTGATTTTCTAACATTAGTTTATTTGAGATTACAAATGACTTATATTCTAGTTCTTCTACGAACTTACGTATACCATGGTTGTCATTGGTGTAATATAAACGTCATAGAAGTTCCACGTAGGGTGTCTGTGTTTTGCATTCGTCGATGAGGGCATTCCTTAGTTCTCCCCAGGTTGTAGCTGCTGTGAGTTGGGAAACTCGTTGTGCTGATCCAGATGTCTGCATCTCGATGGCTCCAAATAAAACGCTGTGCTGTTTTACGTCTTGTGTTGGGTTAAGGTGCATGATGAAGACGATTCTTCTTATGAACGATGTCAGTTCCACTGTTTTTCTGTCAAAGATTGGCACATGACGTATCTGTCCTAAGGCATTTTTGAGGTGCATCTCAGATAGTTCCATACTGGAGTTGTTGGACTATCAAGCTTTTTTGATAGCACTTAATATCAAGTTTTATTTAATCTTTGATATTTACAATGTTTTTATATACCGCAACGAATTTGCGTAGTAACCGATCGAAAATAAGTAACTTCTTTGAGAAGTGCGATAAGAAACTTCTAAGCAGAAGTGCGAACGAAAAGCAACTAACTATTGTGGCTCAAGCAATGATGCGCGAGCCGGTAAGAATATGGATGCAAAAAGAACAAATGATGAATGTTATGATAACAAATATGCGAAACGATATGCGAGAAGCGCCAATGCAAGTAACAGCTGATCGATATTACCTCGCAGGGCAATTTACAAAGAGTAATAGAATTATTTTAACTTATTATTTACTGCTGAACCAAACATCCTCCCCCGTTGAACTCCGAGCTTCAACAGAATCCTTTTTGCGCAGCAGACACAGCTTGTTTACAGCATGCAAAATAACGCCAACCGACCAAAAAATGAGACGGCGGTAACACATCAAGGTCTTCTGGATCTTCTGAAATAGGAAGCAATGGGCGAGAATTTATTTCTGCTACCTGACAAACGAGTGTCCGAAGTTCTTCGAATCCAAGAGTAGGTGATCCCACTACTCGGTAGAAATGATGCTTCGCAATTTTAACAGCAGCTTCCCAAAGACCGCAAAAGTGCGGGGAGCAAGACGGAATGAATCTCCAATCAATAGTGTCCGCCAAGCAGAATTGAAGCACGGCATCTCGATGTTTTTCACTTAGAAACAGATTCTTCAAGTCCAGGCAAGTCCAAGGCATTAAGAAATGCACTCGGCGAAAGATCCTTGACAAGCTCCAGGTGGACAGCTATAGTTGTAAAATATATGAACACACTTATGTAGCATTTTACGGGACCCTTGTTGCGACTTTCTGGTTTGTAGAAAAATGGCCCGCAGAAACCTACACCAGCTATGTCAAATACTCGAGTTCAAATTAGTCGCTCATTTGGCAAGTCTGCCATTATATGTTCAGATAATTTTGGCTTATTCCGAAAGCATCGGACACATTTCTTCAGTACACTTAATATTGTTTTTCGTGCTCTTGGGCCAGCATGGAAATTGCGTTCATGGGCATTTGTGATAATGGCACAAGTAATCGGATACTGTCTGGGTAATATTATGGGATGCCGAGCCTCATATGGCAGAGTCGACTTTTCGAGACGTCTACCAAATCGCAGGATTCCAGAAATGGATTTAACGAGGAGACAGCACTTGAACGTCTAACCATGCCTTTCTGTTGCACATCATTTATTTCTTCCTGAAGAGAAGGTGCCAAAGCTCAGTTGGCGTAGCTCCTCTAGAGATTATGTCAGCGGCATTAACAGCCATTGAAACCCTGGGGTAAGCTCCTGGATCGCGGCTATGCGATTTGCGACGAAAATATTGAATTTTGAAGGATCATCTCCTATCCATGACAGGGTTATGGACGAATCCGATCAACAGTTGAATGATCCTGTGAATAGCTTCATTTGGCAGACTTCTACAATTAGTTCTAACAGTAAAAGTGCTTCATATAGCTCAAGTTTGGGTACGGTGAGAACTTTAACGGGGGCTACCCGCGATTTGGAGCATAGAAGATGCGACTCCGGATGCTCTCCCTTCGATACAACATATATGCAGGCTCCATATGCTGAGAGGCTTGCATCACAAAAGCCATGACGTCGGCGATCGGGTTTAACACCAGCCTAGGAAATGACGAGAGCTAAACATTAGTAAATGTAATACGGAGATCTTCCCAAGCCGTATTCAACGCGGCCGGAAGACTTTCGTCCCAGTTCAACTTTTCCTTCCAAAGATGTTGAAGGAATCTTTTTGCTTTGACAATGACAGTTCCAATTAATCCCAGTGGATCGTAAAAGCGTCCAATTGTTGAAAGCACAGATCTTTTGCAATGCTTAGACGACGGCTCGAAAGAGTACAGGGAAAACAGTAGCCTGTTGGTTGAGGGATTCCATGCAAGACCAAGCCTTTTCGTTATGTCGTTTCCATCGCTGAATTTCACGAACAACTCCTTGTCCTTCTCCGGAACCATCTCCAACACTTGTGCATGGCTCGAGCACCATTTTCGGAGCTTGAAGCAACTTTTTGCGAGTAATCCTTCTGTTTGAGCTAACACTTCCAGTGCCTCCTTCACCGAAGCGCCACTAGATATGAGATCATCCACATAAAAATCTCTGAGAACAGTTTAAGAACCGACTAGAAATGAAGATTGCTCATCCAGTGCTAACTGTTGCATTAGTCGAACTGCAAGAAAGGAGGCTGGCTTTGTGCCATAAGTAACGGTGTCTAATTTAAAGACGTTAATTTCAGATTGCGGCGAGCCCCGCCACAAGATGCATTGTAGGTTAGTGTCTGGGTCCTCGACCCGGACACAACGGTACATTTTGCTGATGTCACCAGTAAGTGCAACAGGAAATGTGCGAAATCGTAGCAATATGTTGAATAATTTGGGCTGAATGACAGGCCCAGCCATTTACACCTCATTCAGCGACCATCCAGTAGTACTTGCCGCTGATCCATCAAATACGACGCGCAGCTTCGTACTGGTGCTCTCTGCTATCAGCACGCAGTGATGAGGTAGAAAATACTTACAAGTTTTCAGAGACTCTGAGGGCACTAATGTCATATGCCCAAGTTCTAGGTAATCCTTGATAAAAGCTCGGTACTGTGCATTGACTTGAGGATTTCGTTGTAGTTTTCTCTCTAATGATAAAAATCTTCGAAACGCCTGCTCGTAGGAATCTCCCAATCGATCGATGCTGTGCTTTAGAGGTAGCCGTACCGAATATTCACCTGTTGGGAGCCGACGGAGAGTTTTTACAAAATGGGCCTTGCTCGATCTCTTCTTTGGTCATCTTGGCCAGACAATCCGGAACACTTTCAGCCTCCCAAATCATCTGTTGGATTATCAGACGACACATGCCTGACCATAAGGGATACTCCCCCTTGGGGTGCATCTCAACAATCCATCCAAATCGTGTCTTTTGCAAGACCGGCAATCCTGATAGCAGCTTAACTTGTCCGACGCACAGCAAATCATAAAACAAGCTAGCTCCAATCAAAAGGTCTATGCGCTGCGGCCTGTAGAACAGAGGATCAGCAAGTCTAATGTTGTATGGGATGCTCCAGTTGTCGACATCCAATATGGAACTCGGAACAAGAGAAGAGGAGGAGGTGACGGGCTCTGCAGCAGCATCCGGAGGATAAGGTGTAGTTGGTGGTGTCGACGAGCCTATATGTAGCAACGAGTGATGTTTGGATCCACATGAACGACATTTTTCAGAGTTGCACGATCGTAATAGATGTCCCCTTTTTATGCAGTTTAGGCATAGATGCAATCGCTTTGCTTCCTTTAAGCGTAGCGCAGTAGACAGATTACTGAATGGACTGCACTGATATATACCATGACCATGGCTGGAACTTGTGGCAACGAGAGCTGATCTATTTTGATTGAACTTGTTACTTTTTCCCAACTGAGATCGGGGAGCATAAATGGCCAAAGCGTTAACTACACTCTCTAGCATTCTGCAACGACGCTCCAAGAACGCTGCGAACTGTTTGCAGGATGGAATGACATTTGAAGTGTTAAACTCTTCCAATTTCTCCTCCCAAATTGCTTGAAGCGGAATCGGAAATCTGCTCCATGCTTCCCAAGCTTGTAAGAGCTCTCATTCACCTTGTCTGAAAATTCGCGCAATTCTCCGGCAGAACCATTATCAAGTCTTTTAAAACTCATAAGCTCAGCAACATGAGCTTGTAGTACCAAGCGTGGGTTATCAAACCTTTTGCGAAGCAACTCCAAAGCTTTGACATAATTTGCATCCGAAATCTTCAATGAACGAATTGTATCAAGAGCAGAATCCTTTAAACAAAGCCGCAAATGCTGCAACTTCTCGATATTAGTAAGATCCGGATGATTGCCGATTACTGTTGAGAACAAGTCTGCCCACTCTGTGTAACCACCGGAGAAGGTAGGCAGTTTGATACTCGGCAAGGCTGAAAACCCTCTTGGCTTGTTTGGCGTTACCGCCGTTGCTCCATCATGTACAAAGGTAGAGCAATGCGGATGGGAAATGTTGCGCTTATCGACTTCAGATCGGACTGATGTCTCCAGTATTGTTCAAAGGCCATCAAACGACAATCGCAACTCACTGGCCATCTCATTGAAATCCAGCTCCTCTAAACTAATTTGAGTTTCTTCAAACGATAAGGATAGTTCATCTATTCGCTTGAGAAAAGTTGACAAAACAATTTCATCCAATGCAGCAAGAGGCGATTGGTTTATGTTGGTTTGAAGGCCTGCAGACGCTTGTAAATCGAAGCTGGCTTATGCTTCAAAGAGATCACCCTGTCTACTGGCTGAATGTTTGCCTCATCTTGTGCATTTGCTGACTTCTTGACGACGGCCGAATACACAAAGAATGCAAGCCGATATATAACGGTGCATATGTATATGCACAGCTAGTGTTAGCAGCGCGACAATGACCGAAAGTGCGAAAACGAAAGCAATGCAACACAAAATAATCTCCGATATGCAGTCTCGATTATGTACATATATACATGTACATATGTACTTGAATTTATAACTGATTATGTTAATGAAATATAAATCAATTATTTTAGCGATCACGAAATTTGTAGCTAAACGAAAAGTCAAAAGAATCACGTCGGGGTCACCAAATGTTGTACTATCAACCTTTTTTGATAGCACTTAATATCAAGTTTTATTTTATCTTTGATATTTACAATGTTTTTATATACCACAACGAATTTGCGTAGTAACCGATCGAATATTAGTAACTTCTTAGAGAAGTGCGATAAGAAACTTCTAAGCAGAAGTGCGAACGAAAAGCAACTAACTATTGTGGCTCAAGCAATGATGCGCGAACCGGTAAGAATATGGATGCAAAAAGAACAAATGATGCAAGTAACACTTGATCGATATTACCTCGCAGGGCAATTAACAAAGAGTAATAGAATTGTTTAAACTTATTATTTACTTCTGAACCAAACAGTAGTTGTTGTAATGATGTTGTTTTATTTTGTTTGTATTGTTTAGTTGTTCTTGGTAAAATAAAAATTTGTTCTTTCACAAAAATTTATTTTTGTTGTCACTTCAGGTTTGGTTTTTTTTTTTTTTGGTGGATTGTAAGCAGTTTACTGTTTCCAGGAATCAATTTTATGATGTTTAAAGCCCGATAATAAGTCATTTAAGTACAGTTGTTTAAAATAGTCCAAAGGATCTATTTATCAGCAGAACACTGTTTGGTGTATTGCAAGTTTTAGTTGCGCGGTATTTGGTAATGTATTCAAAATATAAAGCACATGTGACAAGTTCGGTTAAATCGACCTTTAATACAAATTGTTCTTTGATTAATTAAATTTGAACATACGGAAGAATTTGAATGATCTGCATTTAAGTCAAACGCTAAATGTAAAACAGTTCTTATCTAACATTTCCTTAGTGATTTGTAAACTCCTATTAAAAGGCTTAGTAGCATATTATATCCATGAGAGGTCCGGTTGTTTTCAGGGTTTGTTAAATCAAATTGTTGCGCATGAGACGGAACTTGTACTCATTAACTAGAAGACTCAAACGCTGAACTTTGAAATGTTCAAAGTTAAATAGATTCAACACCCTTTTACCTGAGTAGGCCCGGTTTTTATACTCTCTGCAAGAGAGAGAATATTGGGTTTGTGAAAAGTATGTAATAGCCAAAAGGAGGCGTGGCCGACCCCATAAGGTATATATATTCTTGATCAGCATCAACAGCCGAGACGATATAGCAATGTCCGTCTGTCCGTCTGTCCGTCCGTCTGTATGATCACCTAGATCTTTTAAAATACAAGAGCTAGAGCTTCCGAATTTGGAATGAAAGTCCGTCTGCTTCGCGAGCAGATCAAGTTTATTTCAAATCGATGCCACGCCCCTTACCGCCCCCGCAAATTGCAAAAAACAATTTTCACATCACCATAAGTATGATAATAATATATACTATAGTTATGATAATAATAAAAAATAAATAATAATAAATAATAATAATAAAACTACTAGAGCTAGAGAGACAAAATTCACACATTATGTGTATGGTACCAATATAACTATCCTCACCAAGTTTGATCCGGATCGGACAACTATAGCCTATAGCTCCCATAGGACAAATCGTTCAAAGATAAAACTTTTGTATGAAGACATGTAATGTTAGTTGGGCGATCGCAACCAAACTCACACAGGATGTGTGTATAATTATTCAAAGTATCCACACGAAATTTGGTCCAAATCGGACAACAACAACATATAAAACAAACTAATCAAAAATGCTGAGTTTTATGAATAAATTGTTTGTTTACACTTCCTTGCAATAAAAGATTTAACTCGACGTTTAGCTACTGCAACTTCAACAATGAGCGTGGTCTAGGTAGTAGATATGCCTGATCTAATTCTTCGCACTTGTATGTGAACCCGGGATTATGGGTTCAAGCGCCGTCAGGGACATTTTATTAATTTTTGTTTTATAACAAAATAAAATATTACATGTAAATGCAGATAGTCGAGCACTTTCAAGAGAGGGGCGTGGTGCAGCTGTTAGGGCTCTGACGCGTGTGCGTGGAGTCCGATGTTCGAATCCCGTCAGTGAATTATTTTGATTGTTTTTTATACCCTTGCAGAGGGTATATTAATTTTGTCACGAAGTTTGTAACGCATTGAAGAAGGCATCTCCGACCCCATAAAGTATATATATTCTTGATCAGCATCAACAGGCGAGTCGATATAGCCATGTCCGTCTGTCCGTCTGTCCGTCTGTCCGTCTGTTTCTATGCGAACTAGTCTCTCAGTTTTAAAGCTATCTTGATGAAACTTGGTACAGATGTGTATTCTCTCTGCAGGCAGATCATTTGTTAAAATCGGCCGGATCGGATTACTATATCATATAGCTCCCATAGGAACAATCGGTTGAAAAAAATTTTTTTTTTTGAGCTATATCAACCAAATTAAGCCTATATGCATTTAGTACCAAATCCCATGTGCAAACCAAATTTCATCCGAATCGGACCACTATATCATATAGCTGCCATAGGAACAATCGGTTGAAAATGATGAAAATGCGTAGTATGAAAATTTTCAGTGTCGATTGAGCGATTTCAACCAAACTCACGCCATGAACATTTGCCATCATTCCCCAGCTGCTGACCAAATTTCATTTGGATCGAACCACTATATCATATAGCTGCCATAGGAACAATCGGTTCAAAGGCTTAGTATGAAAATTTTTAATGTCTATTGAGCGATTTCAACCAAATTCACGGAGTACGCATAAGCTATCATTCCCTATATGCTGACCAAATTTCATCCAAATCGGACTACTATATCATATAGCTTCCATAGGAACAATCGGTTGAAAATGATGAAAATGCTTAGTATAAACATTTTCAGTGTCGATTGAGCAATTTCAACCAAACTCACGCCATAAACATTTGCTATCATTCCCCAGCTGTTGACCAAATTTCATTCGGATCGAAACATTATATCATATAGCTGCCATAGGAACAATCGGTTCAAAGGCTTAGTATGAAAATTTGTAAAGTCTATTAAGCGATTTCAGCTATATTCACGCACTACTCCTTTGCTATTATTCCCTATATACTGACCAAATCTCATCTAAATCATATCATACAGCATCCATAGGAACCACTGGTAACTGAATTTAATGAACGCAACATGCATGACTGCAAGGGTATTTAATCTTCGGCGAGCCGAAGATAACCTTTCTTTCTTGTTTTTGTTTATTTTAATATAAATTAAAAAAATAAATTTAAATTTAATTTCAAATTGTAAAACACGGCATGTTTTTAAAATAAGCCAAGTAAGGAAATTGTGCATTTAGTTGTGTATATATTTACATACATTTGTATATAAATATGTATGTACACAAAATGTGAATCACTCCGTTTTTCTTCTTTTTCGTATAAAAAATGCGCACTTCTGTGAGTACGGGGTCTTTACAGTTGGCTCGCTCGAATGTAGCCTTTCTTACTTGTTTGAATTAAATTCTGGTTATTTGAATAATAATACTTTTCTTTAAATAATGATGTCATTTTCTCTATTCCTGGATGTAATAGCTTTTGGTGTGTGTTAATAATGAAGTCTTTAAATTCGGCATAAGTTTGCAGGTCTGTTAGTTTTTATACCCTTGCAGAGGGTATATTAATTTTGTCACGAAGTTTGTAACGCATTGAAGGAGGCATCTCCGACCCCATAAAGTATATATATTCTTGATCAGCATCAACAGGCGAGTCGATATAGCCATGTCCGTCTGTCTGTCCGTCTGTCCGTCTGTTTCTATGCGAACTAGTCTCTCAGTTTTAAAGCTATCTTGATGAAACTTGGTACAGATGTGTATTCTCTCTGCAGGCAGATCATTTGTTAAAATCGGCCGGATCGGATGACTATATCATATAGCTCCCATAGGAACAATCGGTTGCAAAAAAATTTTTTTTTGAGCTATTTCAACCAAATTAAGCCTATATGCATTTAGTACCAAATCCCATGTGCAAACCAAATTTCATCCGAATCGGACCACTATATCATATAGCTGCCATAGGAACAATCGGTTGAAAATGATGAAAATGCCTAGTGTGAAAATTTTCAGTGTCGATTGAGCAATTTCAACCAAACTCACGCCATAAACATTTGCCATCATTCTCCAGCTGTTGACCAAATTTCATTTGGATCGAACCACTATATCATATAGCTGCCATAGGAACAATCGGTTCAAAGGCTTAGTATGAAAATTTTTAATGTCTATTGATCGATTTCAACCAAATTCACGCAGTACGCATAAGCTATCATTCCCTATATGCTGACCAAATTTCATCCAATTCGGACTACTATATCATATAGCTTCCATAGGAACAATCGGTTGATAATGATGAAAATGCCTAGTATGAAAATATTCAGTGTCGATTGAGCGATTTCAACCAAACTCACGCCATAAACATTTGCTATCATTCCCTAGCTGTTGACCAAATTTCATTCGGATCGAACCACTATATCATATAGCTGCCATAGGAACAATCAGTTTAAAGGCATGGTATGAAAATCTGTAAAGTCTATTAAGCGATTTCAGCTAAATTCACGCACTACTCCTTTGCTATTATTCCCTATATACTCACCAAATCTCATCTAAATCGGACTATTATATCATACAGCATCCATAGGAACCACTGGTAACTGAATCCAATGAACGCAACATGCATGACTGCAAGGGTATTTAATCTTCGGCGAGCCGAAGATAACCTTTCTTTCTTGTTTTAGTTGATCTCATTACTTTTGTAATATTAATGGGACTCATTATTTCAACGAAAGCATTCTGGAAAGTTAGAAAATTGCCTTCGTTGCTGAAGTATATAACACTTTTCTTTGAACATATGTATTCTTTAATTAATTCTTTGGCATGATTGTGCGTCATTGCGACATATTTTTTAAAAGTTTTGTTTTATGAAAATAGTTAGTGACGTTAACGTTATTTGAGCTACTTTTTATACTCTCTGCAAGAGAGAGTATATTGGGTTTGTGCAAAAAAAAAGTATGTAACAGGCAGAAGGAGGCGTGGCCGACCCCATGATCAGCATCACTGTCCGTCTGTCTGTCTGTCCGTATGAACAAACAGATTTCATAGATGGTAACAGCTACAAGTTTGAATTTAGTTACAAAAGACTCGTTATTAAGTCAGTCAATACAAGAATTTTTTTTTTCGATGCCACGCCCCATTTGCCCACAATGAGCAAAAAACTGGACACACCTCGTAAAAAATATATGTTTTGGGCGAATATCTCAGTAACTATGGCACTTAGGAACACCAATTTTGGTATATAGGTTCCTTGAGATGGCATAAATGCATCGTTATTAAAAATTTTGGACTGCCACGCCCCCTTTTCCCACAAGAAATAAAATAACTTTCAAACTTCGATGCCGATTTTAACCCATATGTTTTTATCGTACAGTATTGTTATTTCACATTCGTTTGAAAACAAAGTATATCAAACTATCCTGAAAGTTGCATATAAATCAGACTATAAACAAAAGAGCTATCCATGTAAGAAAGTTAATAATTGAACGCAATGTTAATGCATGTGTGCAAGCGAGACAAAAACATACAAACATGTGACCGAACGTTTTCGCTGCTTTCTAGCGGCAGCGCTGCCCGCGAATGCTGGCTGTGCCGAGCAATTGTGTATGTATAACATATACACACATAGATATGTGCGTGCATACATATATTGTCAAATGTATATGTGTGTGTATACATACAATCAGATGTTTCTGTTTCAACGTGTTTTGCTGCAAGTATCAATTGATATAGTTGGATACCGATTTTATTAAATGATCAGCAATAAATTGCAGAGAGTGTTTTGTTTTTAAATTCTATTTGTCTTTTTAAATAGTTGATTGGTCTTTCTGTTATTGAATGTAATATTGGTTGTCTTCTTGAGCACTATGGATTGTTGCAGCTGTGACGTTAGAGGTTTCTCCTAACAAGGAGAGAGAGAGATTATCAACTGTGCCGGTCGTGTTTTAACATCGCTCCGTTTATTTAATTATTTTTGCTTAAACTTGTGAACTTTAATTGAATTTTATTCATCTGTAAATTTTTACTAAGTGTTACCCTAAATCTGGTTTGTGCAAAGTTGGTTTTAGTGTGCATTTTAGCAATATTTCAATCATTTTATTAATACAGCGTCTCAGCTGTGTTTTTGTTTGTGCCCGTTTTTGCTGTGACCTTTGCTCCCTTCACGTTGCTCAGCTGAGCAATAATAAGTTTGTGTGTCGCTCGCTTGCACTCAATTCTCTTTTGCGCTTGCGTCCACGCATTGCCTTTGTTGTTTAACTGTTTCGTTAATATTTTGTTTTTGCACTTTTTGCGTTTTCTGCTTTCGAGCATATTTGTTTACATCAAAGCAAACTTTTCACTCATATTCATTTCGCTTTAACTCCAAATTGTTTTTAAAGTATTTTGAGTGAAATGGCCTGCTGTAAAAAAAATTGCTCATATGGCCCATCTCGGGACAGTGACCAACCAAATTATGTGCACTGTTGGCTGTGCGACAATATTATGCACATTAAATGTGCAGGTCTCACTGGGCGTGAATTTGAAAAATTCATTTCCTCTGCCAAATTAGGTAGTGGTGGATTAAAATGGTCATGCCCAGTTTGTATTGAGTTGCAATGCGATTTTTCACGTATGTATAATACTGTGAAAAAACAATTCCTAAAACTGCGCTCACTCGCTAAGCAGCTTAGCACTGATTTTGATATTAGTGCTGACTTGCTTAGTGACTATAAATTCGAGACTCCGCCTGACAAGATGTTGAGCTCTATTCAACATCTTTCATTACCTCTTCCGCCTATTTCTCTCAGTACATCACCGTTGCATAGTGGGCCTCCCCTTTTGTCTTTTTCTCCTTCTCCCTGTAACTCCTTACCTCCCAATTCATCCATTCCTCCCGCTACTTCCCCAGTACCCGACCGGCCCTTATGCAACCATACTTCCCCGGCTATGCCTGCCCCTCCCGTAGTCACCTCATCACCAGTGATCAAATCTGTGGCTGTTAATGGTGCAGTGGCTACGAGTAATAACTCGAAGAGTCCCCCTATTCGGCGTAACAGTCGCTCTGTTGCCGCCCCCGCAGCTCCCCCCTTCACCCCCTAATAATTCGGTGTTACCTGTAAGCAACTCAATTGTTACAAGTAATAACACCAAAAGCCCTCCAAGTCGACGTAATAGTCACCCTGTTGCTACTCCCATAGCAGTTCAGCCTCCCCTGCTTACGGTCGTGGCTCCACGTAAGCAGATATTTATATCTAGACTATCTGCAGATACGACTATTGAGTCTATTGCAGCTTTCATCGCTACCAAAACTCCAGGTAGCGTTTCAATTTCTAAATTCAATTTCTCTGAGCCAAGAGAAATTTCATCATTTAAGATTAGTGTGTCCCCTGACATATTTCCTATCATATGTGATCCAAAGTTCTGGCCCCCACATATGATTGTACATGAGTTCAAACAAAAAAATAGAACTCGTTCAACTCCAGTCATTCTTCCGACTAGTGGTTCGACTCAAGCGGCCCCAGTCATAACTTCAAAAAACTAGGCTCTGACCAACTTTTCATTCAGTATCAGAATGTTAGGGGTCTTGGGTCTAAGTTAAAACAGTTGCATAAGAACAGTTTATCTTTTGATTCTGACATTGTTGCATTTTCAGAGACTTGGCTGAATTCTAGCATATCTGATAATGAAATAATGTCATCTCATTATAACATTTTCAGGCGCGATCGTCTTAATCGACGTGGTGGTGGAGTTCTTATTTCAGTAAAATCCTCCCTTAATGCTGAAGTAATAGATGTTTCACCACTGGACGAAATTGAATTTGTTGCCGTTAAGGTTACTTTTTCGTCATTTGCCCTTTATGTAACTTGCTCTTACATTCCTCCTTCCTCAGAAATGTCAGTTTATCTACAGCATTTCAATTTCATCAAAGAAATATTTAGTCACATTCGTGATTGTGATTTCTTTGTGATGCTAGGAGATTTTAACTTGCCAAACGTTTCCTGGACGTTTATCGACAAGTTTGATTACATACCCACACCCAATAACGACTTTTTAGATAGTTTGATTGATCTTCCTTTTTTCAAATCAATCATATATCTAATCGTCTAAACCGGATGCTGGATCTTATCTTCGTTAATGATTCATCCAGTGCCATTGTCACTAGATCTTCTCCTGTAGTTGCTCCTGAAGATTCTTTTCATCCTACTCTAGAACTTTCCCTGTCTATCCCTAACTCCATCCGTTCACCTCCTTCATCCTCTTCCAAGTCGCGCCGTTGCTTTCGCAAAGGAAATTTTTCTTTGCTAAACCAACTGATTTTTGCTACTGACTGGTCTATACTATACAGCACGAATGATATTAACATAGCTGTTGAGTATTTTTACAACATATTAAATTCAATCTTTGATGTCTGTATTCCATATAGTGTTGTAAAGTCCGTTTCACATAAATCTCCTTGGTTCTCACCAAGACTATCTAACTTAAAAAATAAAAAATCAAAATATTTTAAAAAGTTTAAGCAAACAGGTTCTAGCTTAGACTTTTTAAATTATTCTAAAGCAAAAGCAGCCTTTACCCTTCTTAATTCTCAATGCTATGAAAATTATCTCGTTCGTTGCAAGAATCAATTTGCGCGTGATCCTAAACAATTTTATAACTTCGTTAACTCTAAACGCAAATCTTCTACTTTACCCTCTTCTTTTTTCTTTAATACCACTAAAGTAAGTGAGGACTCGGCTGCTTCCGATCTCTTTGCTAACTTTTTCCAATCTACGTATTCCCCTAGTCTGCCTACTAACTTCTTTTACCCCTTTAAACTCCCATCCTCTAATTGCGTTTTTTTTCCTTACATTTCTGATAGTTGCCTGCTCTCGTCCATTAACAATCTAAAATCTTCCTTCTCTCCTGGGCCTGACAACATTCCTAGTTGCGTGCTTAAGGAGTGCTGTTCTTCTATAATTAAACCGCTTTCAATTCTTTTTAACCTCTCTTTGGAATCCTCTGTCTTTCCTTCCTTTTGGAAAGAATCTTACATTATCCCTCTGCATAAAAAAGGTTGCAAGTCGGATATATCCAACTACAGGGGAATTGCGAAGTTGTCCGCAATCCCTAAGCTCTTCGAAAAAGATAATTACTTCGACTTTGCAACACCTCTGCAAGTCAATTATCTCCCCTGCCCAACACGGTTTTGTTAAGAGTCGGTCGACTTCGACCAATTTATTGGAATTTACCTCTGTTGTAAATGAGGCATTCCTTAATAGAATGCAAACTGATGTCATCTATACTGACTTCAGTAAAGCGTTTGACTCTGTAAATCATAACCTCCTTCTGCATAAACTAAGCATTTTAGGCTTCCCACCTTCCCTTCTTCTGTGGATATCATCATATCTTACAGGTAGAACCCAAAGGGTTATGCTTAGATCAGCCATATCTAAATCTGTCTTCGTTACTTCTGGAGTTCCCCAGGGTAGTCACCTAGGCCCCCTATTTTTTAATCTCTTTATAAATGACCTTCCTTCCTCACTAGCCCATTGTCGCATACTTATGTATGCCGATGACGTGAAATTATTATTGTCTTATAAGGATCCCCCCAGATCATACGCTACTTCAAGATGATTTAAATTCTATGCACAACTGGTGCATAACTAATCACTTGAACCTAAATTTTCTAAATGCCTGTTTATGACGTTTAACAGGGTGACTCCTTACTTAGCCAACTATCACATTGACAATATACCTTTAAAACGTATATTATCAGTCGATGACCTCGGTGTTCTTTTTGATAATAAATTAAGTTTCACACATCATATTTCCACTATAGTTAATAAAGCTAAGGGAACTCTTGGATTTATTAAACGCTGGTCTAAGGAATTTAATGATCCATTTGTCACCAAACTTCTTTACACATCCCTTGTCCGTCCCATTCTTGAGTATTGCTCATGTGTCTGGTCTCCTCAACATGCTAATAGTCAATCATTAATTGAGTCAGTGCAGAAGCAGTTTTTACTCTTCGCGCTTCGTGGACTTAATTGGGACCCCAACCTTCGCCTTCCATCTTATACTAGCAGACTCTTGCTTCTGAATCTGCCATCCCTTACTGATCGGAGAAGAGTCCTTGGAGTAATCTTCCTCCATAAATTAATAATCGGTGATATCTGCTCCCCCTCTCTTTTAGAACGCCTTAAATTTAATATTCCCACCAGGACCACTAGGTACTACGTCCCTTTAACTCTTCCTACATGCACTACTGACTACGCTTTGCACAATCGTTTTCGGGTATTATGCGCTAATTATAATGAACATTATAGATTGATTGACACATCTCTCTCTCTCTCCCATCTTAAAGCTTCTCTTTACAGCCAACTCCGTTATATCTCTGATTTCCAGGGGCAGTAAGAATGGAGTCTCTGCCATTCATTCTTCCCCTTAATCAGAGATCTTTCGGGTTAGTTTTGGCATATTTTTATTGATCTGGTTGGGTTTTCTGGGTTTTTCCCAACCCTTGCAACAAATGTTGGATCAATTTCTTTGCTTGTTATTCCCAGATTAATGGTCTAATTATTATCTTTTTTTAATTTCAGTTTAATTTAAATTTAAAATTTTTAATAATTACTTTTAATATTGTCTAAATTTAAATTATATATCTATATACTACGTAATCATACAATTAAATACTCGCGACTGCTTTTAGTCTGCGTTAATAAATAAATAAAAAAAGTTTTCTTCAATTTTTATTCTGGATAAAGCATGTGCAACATGGTTCTCTTTACCTGGTACATATTTAATGTGATAATCAAATTCATTTAGTTTTATTTTTCAGCGTTGTAATTTCATATTTGGTTCATTAATATTATTAAGCCAAACAAGTGGTTTGTGATCACTGAGGATCTCGAATTTTCTACCGTAGAGATAAGATCGGAAATATTTTGTTGCCCAAACGATGGCTAAAAGTTCTTTTTCAATTGCTGAATAATTAACTTCATGTTCATTTAAAGTTCTACTTGCGAAACAAATTGGTTTTTGATTTTGAGACAGAACAGCTCAAACAGCTATGTTGTTGCCATCAGTTGTGAGACGAAATGGTTTTTCGAAATTCGGATAAACTAATATTGGATCGGACGATATAAGTACTTTTAATTTTCAAAAGCAGAAATGTAATTTGGTTCGTTGATATTTATACTTGCACCTTTCTTTAGTTTTAAAGTCATTGGCTTTACAACGTGTGCGAAGTTAGGAATGAATTTTCTATAATAACCACAAAGACCTAAAAATGATTTTATTTCTTTGGGTGTTTTTGGTATTGGAAAATTTTGTATGGCAGAGATTTTTGTTGGATTTGCTTTTATTCCTTCTGTTGTTATTATGTGTCCAAGAATTCAGTTTCTTTTTCATGAATTCACATTTGTCTAATTGTAATTTTTAAATTGGCTTCACGCAGTTTAGCGAATACCCTTTTTAATGATAATAGATGTTCTTCCAATGAAGTGGAATACACTATTATATCATCCATGTATACTAAACAATCTTTATAAATTAGATCTTCTAATAGATTGTTCATACAACGTTGAAATGTTGCTGGGGCATTTTCAAATCCAAAAGGCATTCAAGCATACTTGTAATGTCCATTTTTAGTTGAAAAAGCCGTTTTTGGTATACTATTTGGGTCCATTTGTATTTGATGAAATCCTTTCACAAGGTCAATTGTGGTAGAATACTGACATTTTCCAAGTTTGTCTAGTATATCATCCATGACTGGAATAGGTTATTTATCATGAATTGTTATTTCGTTTTAGTTTCGATAGTCAATAACTATACAGAACTTTTCTTTACCTGATGCATCACGTTTCTTTGGCACAGTTTGGCGAGTTTAATTTGCGAATTATGCATTGTTCAATCATTTCTTTGATTTGTTTGTCGACTTGTTCGTCGAATGTTTGCGCATACTTGTATGGACGGTTTTGAATTAGGTCTTCGTTTTTAGTTTGGATGACATGCTTAATTGTACTGGTAAAGTCAAATTTTCAGTTACTTTGTACTGAATGTCACTAAACTCGAAAAGGACTTTGGTTACTTTGGTTTTTTTCTTCATCATTCAGATGTTCTAATCGGAATTGATTTGTTTCATTTAATTCATTATTTATAGCAAGGCACTGAAATGCGGTCTTGTCCTTGACAGATCCTTCACGATTAAAAAATCGAAAAACAAATAATTTAACTAAGTTAAATTAAACAAATTGCAATTCCGTAAAATAATTATTTATTGAGACTGGCAAACGCGGAGAGGCTGGCGGCGTGCGTGTGGTTAATGCGAAACGTACAATTCAACTGCCAGCCTCTCGCGACAGCTGCAAACCCGAAAACAAAAACTTACTCACTAGCTTAAATATAAGAGATTTGCTTACACATCTAGACAATTCACCAACTCCATCTGATTTCTTATACTAACAATTCATTATGATTTCTTATACTAATACTTCAAATGCTTTCTTAAAATACCTAACTATGTATGAACTAACACCGTCCACCTTGAAGGGATCGCCTTCAATCTGATGGAAACCTGGATAGCTTCGCAATTGGGCGCTTGAACACAAGCCACTCCCCGCGTTAACGTCGGCGACCCTGATTCGCCCGTCGTCTCCTGTGGTTACGGCCACAATGCGGCCCATTGTCCACCGTTGGAGAGGCGTGTTGTCCTCGCGGACCCCAATCTTTACGTTGTCGACCACCTTCTTCCATTTCCCTCGCTGCTGAAGATTGTGGACGTTATCCTTCGAGAATCCACCTGCGAGAGCACGAAGTTTCGTTGCTTTGTGTGGCCCGCTCGAGCCCTTGCGGCAACGAATGAAGCGGTACTCCGATTAGGTAGTGGCCTGGGGTGAGTGGCTCTCCGTCGCTGGGATCGCTGCCCAGGGGTGTCAGCGGCCGTGAGTTTACCATCGCCTCCACGTCGGCCAGGTGACTTCGGACATCGGCTCGGTGAGCGACGCGCTGCCGATCTGCCGCATTACCAGATGCTTGGCCGACTTCATTACTCCTTTCCACAGTTCTCCGAAGTGCGGCGCTCTCTGAGGGATGAACCTTCACTCCATCCCTCGGTCCGCTGCAAATAGCTGCAGCCTGCCCTGCTGCCGGTCAAATGCGTCCAGAAACTCCTTTAGGAGGTTGCTCGCCCCCCACGAAAATGGTCGCATTGTCCGAGTATGGCCGGCCGGGAATGACACGTCGCGCGATGAAGCTGTTCAAAGTACAGAGATAGCATTAGTGGATAAGTCTGCAGCAAGTTCCAGGTGAACAGCCTGCGAAGCACAACAAACAAACACTGCAATATACATCTTATGCGGAACTCGGCGAAGATACCTTCCAAGTGATACTGAAAATTATCTCACCATGGTGTCCTCCTCATGCCAGGCATATGTTTCGAATCGGCATCATTGGAAATCAAACGTTTCTTATTTCCGCCTTCTTCTAATATGTAAAAATGGTTTGAAAAGCATTTTGCCAATTGATATTCGCCCACTACGAGAGTTTCGGGCACCTGCCTTTTTTCCTGGTTGATATTTGCCGTTATGGCATATCGGTTCAGACGGAACCTACGACATGAACGAATTAGATCCCTCTGAGTAACATGTACCACCACCAGTAACTCGTTAGCAGAGTGTGGCGATGTTGGCTTACCGGAGCTTCAAACATCGCTCGAAGTGTGGTGGAACTGCAATCAGGCCTCAGGGCGCACTGATGTGGAACGGCTTAATGTGGTCCTGGTGGAACTTTTGCATCTGAGACAGACAAGCGACCAAATACACGATACTCGTTTACGAAACTCAAATACATGACATTGATTTTAGCATTAAAACCTCTTCGTTCTACCGAGAGAACCTGTCTTTTAACTATTTCTGGGGGACATTGGAGCAGTTTGGGATCAGTGTTGAATGACACACTGATTTCCAAATGTCCTGTCGGCAATTTCCAAATGCTGTCCCGAAAGCTTTGTGCGCAAACAAAGTGCTATGCAGATTAATTTTCCGAAACACTTGGGTCTGCTTCTTGTCTATGTTGCATCACTGAGCAGCATACTGGGCTTTTGGTTCGAATTTTCCTGCACGGCCATGATGGCACCCAACCAAGAAACGTCCTTTGTTGCACTGGACCAATCTTATTTGTCCACTACGTAGCAAGTCTAAGAAGGAGTCTGCTCCTAGAAGCATATCTATTTGCTGGGGTCTATGAAATTCAGGATCGACCTTTGATGGAATCTTCCACCGATTGATGGGAAGATCACAGTCTGGCTGCCTGCTACAAATTGATTTTAGCACCCAAAAATCGGCGCTAGACTGGTGTCTCGATACTCGAGACGAAACTATTGTCGATACTTCGTTTTTTGCTGTCAATCTAGCCTGTCCAACCGACTTTACGGTCAAGCACTTATTTTTGCGTTGAAGGCGCAAAGATTGAGCGAGCTCTCTGTGTCAGAATTGACAATTTTCAATTTTTCATTTTTTAGACCCCGTACTCTAAAAAAGAGCATAGGGGTCTATTAAGTTTGTCTGAAGTGAAATGTGCGTAACAGGCAGAAGGAGGCGTGGCCGACCCCATAAAGTATATATATTCTTGATCAGCTTCAACAGCCGAGACGATATAGCAATGTCCGTCTGTCCGTTTGTCCGTATGATCACCTATATCTTTTAAACTACAAGAGCTAGAGCCACAAAATTTGCAATGAAACTCCGTCTGCTTCGCAAGCAGATCAAGTTTATTTCAAATCGCTGCCACGTCCATTACCGCCCCCGCAAATTGCAAAAAACAATTTTCACATCACCATAACTTGAAAACTACTAGAGCTAGAGAGACCAAATTCACACATTATGTGTATGGTACCAATATAACTATCCTCACCAAGTTTGATCCGGATCGGACAACTATAGCCTATAGCTCACATAGGACAAATCGTTCAAAAATAAAAAATTTGTATGAAGACATGTAATGTTAGTTGGACGATCGCAACCAAACTCACACAGGATGTGTGTATAATTATTAAAAGTATCCTCACGAAATTTGGTCCAAATCGGACAACAACAACATATAAAACAAATTAGTCAAAAATGCTGAATTTTATGAATATATTGTTTGTTTACACTTGCTTGCAATAACAGATTTAGCTCTACGTTTAGCTACTGCAACTTCAACAATGAGCGTGGTCTAGGTAGTAGAGATGCGCGCTTCGTACGTGTTGGTTAGCTCGGGATTCCGGGTTTGAATCCAGTCAGTGACAAATGCTTTTTGTTCACTTTTTAAATTTTAATTATTTACATAAACTTCAATGCGGAGTGTGGTCTAAGGAGTAAAGATGCCTGATCTAATTCTTCGCACTTGTATGTGAACCCGGGATTATGGGTACAAGCGCCGTCAGGGACATTTTATTAATTTTTGTTATATAACAAAATAAAATATTACATGTAAATGCAGATAGTCGAGCACTTTCAAGAGAGGGGCGTGGTGCAGCTGTTAAATTTAATTTCAAATTGTAAAACACTGCTTATTTTTAAGATAAGCCAAGTAAGGAAATTGTGCATTTAGTTGTGTATATATTTACATACATTTGTATATAAATATGTATGTACACAAAATGTGAATCACTCCGTTTTTCTTCAATTTCGTATGAAAAATGCGCACTTCTGTGAGTACGGGGTCTTTTACAGTTGGCTCGCTCGAATGTAGCCTTTCTTACTTGTTTGAATTAAATTAATGTAGTCTTTAAATTTGGCATAAGTTTGGACGTTTGTTAGTTTTTTATTTGATCTCATTACTTTTGTAATTTATTGGGACTTATTATTTAAGGAAAGTAAAAAAAATCGGCTTCGTTGCTGTTATGTTATGTTCTTTGAACATAAGTATTCTTTAATCAATTCTTTGATTGTGCGTCATTTCGACATAATTTATTAAAATTTTTGTTTTAAGAAAATAGTTAGTGACGTTAACGTTATTTGAGTTATTTTTTTCAAATTCTATTTGTCTTTTAAAATAGTTGTTTGGTCTTTCTGTTAGTGATATGTAATATAAGTTGTCTTCTTGAGCACTATGGATTGTTGCTGCTGTGACGTCAGAGGTTTCTCCTAACAAGTTTTCTTCAATTTTTATTCTGGATAAAGCAACATGGTTCTCTTTACCTGGTACATATTTAATGTGATAATCAAATTCATTTAGTTTTATTTTCCAGCGTTGTAATTTCATATTTGGTTCTTTAATATTATTAAGCCAAACAAGTGGTTTGTGATCACTGAGGATCTCGAATTTTCTACCGTAGAGATAAGATCGGAAATATTTTGTTGCCCAAACGATGGCTAAAAGTTCTTTTTCAATTGCTGAATAATTAATTTCATATTTGTTTAAAGTTCTACTTACGAAATAAATTGGTTTTTGATTTTGAGACAGAACAGCTCCAATAGCTATATTGCTGGCATCAGTTGTGAGACAAAATGGTTTTTCGAAATTAGGATAAACTAATATTGGATCGGACGATATAAGTACTTTTAATTTTTCAAAAGCAGAAATGTAATTTAGTTCGATGATATTGATACTTGCACTTTTCTTTAATTTTAAAGTCATTGGATTTGCAACGTGTACGAAGTTAGGAATGATTTTTCTATAATAACAACAAAAACCTAAAAATGATATTATTTCTTTGGGTGTTTGGTATTGGAAAATTTTGTATTTGCGAAATTTGCCTTATTCAACCATTTCATTAATTTGTTTGTCGATTTCTTCGTCGAATGTTTGCGCATTCTTGTATGGACGCTTTTGAATTAGGTCTTCGTTTTTAGTTTGGATGACATGCATAATTGTACTGGTGAAAGTCAAATTTTCACTTTCTTTGTACTGAATGTCACTAAACTCTAAAGATTTTGGTTACTTTGGTTTTTTCTTCATCGATCAGATGTTCTTATCTGAATTGAAATGTTTCATTTAATTCATTATTTATTGCTTAATTTACTGCTTTATCATTTGTTTGGAGCGGATCAAGGCATTAAAATGCGGTCTTGTCCTTGACAGAATCCTCACGATCATACCTCATTTGAAATGAATGCTAGTTTAGAATAACTGTTATTTGTTTATCGTCAATGCTTGCTTCACAGGATTCTAGATATTCTCTACCTAGTAGAATAACATAATTGTCGGAAAAGTTGTGTAAATAAAATATTTGATTAGTAGGACAAAGCTTACTAGGTGCAAAAGATACGCAATTTTTGGACCCCGTACTCTTAAAAAGAATATAGGGGTCTATTAAGTTTGTCTGAAGCGAAATGTGCGTAACAGGCAGAATGAGGCTTTTCCGACCCCATAAAGTATATATATTCCTGATCAGCATCAACAGCCGTGTCGATATAGCGATGTTCGTCTGTCCGTCTGTCTGTCTGTCTGTCCGTCCGTATGAACACCTGGATCGTCTAAACCACTAGAGCTAGAGCCACCAAATTTGGAATGGAAGTCCGTCTATATGTCAAGCAGACCATGTTTATTTCAAATCTTGCCACGCCCCCTACCGCCCACGCAAATTGTAAGAAACATTTCTCGCATCACCATAACTTGAAAACGAATAGAGCTATCGGAACCAAATTCACATAATATATGTATGGTACCATTATAAGTATACTCACCAAGTTTGGTCCGGATCGGACAACTATAGCCTAAGCTCCCATAGGACAAATCGGTCGAAAATTGGTGATTTATATGCAGACATGTAGTTTAAGTTGAGCGATTGCAACCAAATTGAAATATTATGTGTATGGTACCATTATAACTATCCTCACCAAGTTTGGTCCGGATCGGACAACTATAGCCTATAGCTCTGATAGGACAAATCGGTCGAAAATTGGTGATTTGTATAGAGATATGTTGTTTTACTTGAGCAATCGCAACCAAATTCACATATATTATTTGTATGGTACCATTATAACTATCTTTACCAAGTTTGATCCGGATCGGACAACTATAGCCTATCGGTCTAAAATTGGCGATTTACACTCCCATACGATAGATCAGTCAGTCAGTTATTTGTATGCTAAAATGCTCACTTGAGTGAGTACGGGGGTCTATTACAGTCGGCTTGCTCGACTGTAGCCTTTCTTACTTGTTTAATTGAACAATGCCATTTATTGTTTGCACACTTAATTGGCAATTTTTGATAGGAAAATTTAGAAAGTTTTGTTTATTTAAATTAATGGACGAACCTGTGTCAATTTCACAGCTAAAATGTTGTCCATTCAATACTTATCTGATGAAAGGATTTTGTTCCTTCTTGGTCCGAGGCTCCTTGATGAAAATTTTCAGAAGTTTCCATCTTAAACTGACCATTGGTATTTTCTCGCTGTCTTTTAACTGGAGGATTTGAGGATCTTTTGCCTTTGATTTTGGAAATTCATTGGGTTTTGTGATCTAGCTTGTCAAGGGGTTTAGTTTAAATAATGCTTGATTATTTTCAGCATTTTCTTTGATTTATTGCTTGGGTTTGTGTTATTTGAGTAATTGGGACTTGGAAAATAATTTTGATTATTTCCTTTTCCACGATTGTCATTGTTAGTTTTGTTGGCTTTTGAATTTTCGTTGTCCTGGTCCAGATGTCTGCATCTCGATGGCTCCAAATAAAACGCTGTGCTGTCTCACGTCTTGTGTTGGGTAAAACTGCATGATGAAGTTGAATCTTCTTATGACCGCTGTTAGTTCTACTGTTTTTCCGTCAAAGATTTTTACTTGACGTATCTGTCCTAAGGCTTGTTTGAGGTGCATCTCAGATAGTTCCATTGCTGTAGTTGTTGTCATGATGTTGTTTGTGTTGTTTAATTGTTTGTAAAATAAAAATTTTGTTCTTTCACAAAAAATTATTTTTGTTGTCACTTCATGTTTGGTTTTCTTTTGGTGGATTGTAAGAAACATACTGTTTACAGGGATCAATTTAATGATGTGTAAAGTCCGGAAATAAGTCCTTTAAGTACAGTTGTTCAAAATAGTCCAAAGGATCTATTTATTAGCAGAACACTGTTTGGTGTATTGCAAGGCTTGCGTTGCGCGGTATTCTTAATATGGCAATTATGTTTTAGTGGCGGTCGCACTTTGACTGTGGGCCACGATTGATAAGTGGTTTGTTAAGTTTTAAAACACGCGTTGATTCTTTTGCGGATATCAGAAAGTTTGTCCAAAATTGTAATGCCAGAATCACTTTTTTGAGGCAAATTCGTGTGCTCAATCCTAGAAAGTCACTTTGTCGTACAAGGCTTTCTATTAACGGATCGAAAAGGATAGATTACTGTTACAAGTATATTTTTCCGATATCTTACCGGTTGCGCCAATAACGTAGTTCGATAATCGGTTATTTAAAAAATATAATTTTATTTCACAACGCGATACATCGGAGTACAGATACAAATCTAGACTAACTTATGCTATGATTTGGAGACTTTAGGAAACCTCGGATTTGAGCTTTTTTTGATTGGACTTTAGACTTTGAGCTTTTGGCTCTCGATCTTGAAGAGATTGAGCTTTAAGAGAATTCTGTCCGGCAGGATTTGTGCAACGTCAGCAGTTTCGAGTTACCGATGGTGGTACATGTTACTCAGAGGGATCTAATTCGTTCATGTCGTAGGTTCCGTCAGAGCCGATATGCCTTAACGGCAAATATCAAACAGGGAAAAAGGCAGGTGCCCGAAACTCTCGTAGTTGGCGAATATCAATTGGCAAAATGCTTTTCAAACCATTTTTGCATATTAAAAGAAGGCGGAAATAAGAAACGTTTGATTTCCAATGATGCCGATTCGAAACAAATGCCTGGCATGAGGAGGACACCATGGTGAGATAATTTTCAGTATCACTTGGAAGGTAGCTTCGCCGAGTTCCGCATAAGATGTATATTGCAGTGTTTGTTTGCTGTGCTTCGAAGGCTGTTCACCTGGAACTTGCTGCAGACTTATCCACTAATGCTATCTCTGTACTTTGAACAGTTTCATCGCGCGACGTGTCATTCCCGGCCGGCCATACTCGCACAATGCGAAAAATTTCGTGGAGACGAGCAACCTCCTAAAGGAGCTTCAGCACGCATTCGACCGGCAGCAGGGCAGCCTGCAGCTATTTGCAGCGAAGCGAGGGATGGAGTGGAGGTTCATCCCTCAGAGAGCGCCGCACTTCGGAGAACTGTGGGAAGCAGCAATGAAGTCGGCCAAGCATCTGCTAATGCGGCAGATCGGCAGCGCGTCGCTCACCGAGCCGAGGTCCGAAGTCACCTGGCCGACGTGGAGGCGATGGTAAACTCACGGCCGCTGACACCCCTGGGCAGCGATCCCAGCGACGGAGAGCCACTCACCCCAGGCCACTACCTAATCGGAGTACCGCTTCATTCGTTGCCGCAAGGGCTCGAGCGGGCCACACAAAGCAACGAAACTTCGTGCTCTCGCAGGTGGATTCTCGAAGGATAACGTCCACAATCTTCAGCAGCGAGGGAAATGGAAGAAGGTGGTCGACAACGTAAAGATTGGGGTCCGCGAGGACAACACGCCTCTCCAACGGTGGACAATGGGCCGCATTGTGGCCGTAACCACAGGAGACGATGGGCGAATCAGGGTCGCCGACGTTAACGCGGGGAGTGGCTTGTGTTCAAGCGCCCAATTGCGAAGCTATCCAGGTTTCCATCAGATTGAAGGCGATCCCTTCAAGGTGGACGGTGTTAGTTCATAAGCATAGTTAGGTATTTTAAGAAAGCATTGAAGTATTAGTATAAGAAATCATAATGAATTGTTAGTATAAGAAATCAGATGGAGTTGGTGAATTGTCTAGATGTGTAAGCAAATCTCTTATATTTAAGCTAGTGAGTAAGTTTTTGTTTTCGGGTTTGCAGCTGTCGCGAGAGGCTGGCAGTTGAATTGTACGTTTCGCATTAACCACACGCACGCCGCCAGCCTCTCCGCGTTTGCCAGTCTCAATAAATAATTATTTTACGGAATTGCAATTTGTTTTATTTAACTTAGTTAAATTATTTGTTTTTCGATTTTTTAATCGTGAAGGATCTGTCAAGGACAAGACCGCATTTCAGTGCCTTGCTAGAAATAATGAATTAAATGAAACAAATCAATTCCGATTAGAACATCTGAATGATGAAGAAAAAACCAAAGTAACAAAAATCCTTTTCGAGTTTAGTGACATTCAGTACAAAGAAACTGAAAATTTGACTTTCACCAGTACAATTAAGCATGTCATCCAAACTTAAAACCAAGACCCAATTCAAAAGCGTCCATACAAGTATGCGCAAACATTCGACGAAGAAGTTGACTAAGAAATCAAAGAAATGATTGAACAAGGCTTAAAATAGGATATTGGTCATCGATTGTTATTTCGTTTAAGTTTCGATAGTCAATAACTATACGGAACTTTACTTTACCTGATGCATCACGTTTCCTTGCCACAATCCAAATTGGTGAGCAATAGGGCGAGTTTGATTTGCGAATTATGCCTTGTTTAGTTTGGATGACATGCATAATTGTACTGGTGAAAGTCAAATTTTCACTTTGTTTGTACTGAATGTCACTAAACTCGAAAAGGATTTTGGTTACTTTGGTTTTTTCTGCATCGGTCAGATGTTCTTATCATAATTGAAATGTTTCATTTAATTCATTATTTATTGCTTAATTTACTGATATATCATCTGTTTGGTGCGGATCAATGCATTGAAATGCTGTCTTGTCTTTGACAGAATCCTCACGATCATATCTCATTTGAAATGAATGCTAGTTAAGAATAACTGTTATTTGTTTATCGTCAATGCTTGCTTCACAGGATTCTAGATATTCTCTACCTAGTAGAATAACATAATTGTCGGAAAAGTTGTGTAAATAAAATATTTGATTAGTAGGACAAAGCTTACTAGGTGCAAAAGATACGCAATTTTGGACCCCGTACTCTTAAAAAGAATATAGGGGTCTATTAAGTTTGTCTGAAGCGAAATGTGCGTAACAGGCAGAATGAGGCTTTTCCGACCCCATAAAGTATATATATTCCTGATCAGCATCAACAGCCGTGTCGATATAGCGATGTTCGTCTGTCCGTCTGTCTGTCTGTCTGTCCGTCCGTATGAACACCTGGATCGTCTAAACCACTAGAGCTAGAGCCACCAAATTTGGAATGGAAGTCCGTCTATATGTCAAGCAGACCATGTTTATTTCAAATCTTGCCACGCCCCCTACCGCCCACGCAAATTGTAAGAAACATTTCTCGCATCACCATAACTTGAAAACGAATAGAGCTATCGGAACCAAATTCACATAATATATGTATGGTACCATTATAAGTATACTCACCAAGTTTGGTCCGGATCGGACAACTATAGCCTAAGCTCCCATAGGACAAATCGGTCGAAAATTGGTGATTTATATGCAGACATGTAGTTTAAGTTGAGCGATTGCAACCAAATTGAAATATTATGTGTATGGTACCATTATAACTATCCTCACCAAGTTTGGTCCGGATCGGACAACTATAGCCTATAGCTCTGATAGGACAAATCGGTCGAAAATTGGTGATTGTATAGAGATATGTTGTTTTTCTTGAGCAATCGCAACCAAATTCACATATATTATTTGTATGGTACCATTATAACTATCTTTACCAAGTTTGATCCGGATCGGACAACTATAGCCTATCGGTCTAAAATTGGCGATTTACACTCCCATACGATAGATCAGTCAGTCAGTTATTTGTATGCTAAAATGCTCACTTGAGTGAGTACGGGGTCTATTACAGTCGGCTTGCTCGACTGTACCCTTTCTTACTTGTTTAATTGAACAATGCCATTTATTGTTTGCACACTTAATTGGCAATTTTTGATAGGAAAATTTAGAAAGTTTTGTTTATTTAAATTAATGGACGAACCTGTGTCAATTTCACAGCTAAAATGTTGTCCATTCAATACTTATCTGATGAAAGGATTTGTTCTTCTTGGTCCGAGGCTCCTTGATGAAAATTTTCAGAAGTTTCCATCTTAAACTGACCATTGGTATTTTCTCGCTGTCTTTTAACTGGAGGATTTGAGGATCTTTGCCTTTGATTTTGGAAATTCATTGGGTTTTGTGATCTAGCTTGATCAAGGTTTAGTTTAAATAATGCTTGATTATTTTCAGCATTTTCTTTTGGTTTATTGCTTGGGTGTTATTTGAGTAATTGGGACTTGGAAAATAATTTTGATTATTTCCTTTTCCACGATTGTCATTGTTAGTTTTGTTGGCTTTTGAATTTTCGTTGTCCTGGTCCAGATGTCTGCATCTCGATGGCTCCAAATAAAACGCTGTGCTGTCTCACGTCTTGTGTTGGGTAAAACTGCATGATGAAGTTGAATCTTCTTATGACCGCTGTTAGTTCTACTGTTTTTCCGTCAAAGATTTTTTACTTGACGTATCTGTCCTAAGGCTTGTTTGAGGTGCATCTCAGATAGTTCCATTGCTGTAGTTGTTGTCATGATGTTGTTTGTGTTGTTTAATTGTTTGTAAAATAAAAATTTTGTTCTTTCACAAAAAATTATTTTTGTTGTCACTTCATGTTTGGTTTTCTTTTGGTGGATTGTAAGAAACATACTGTTTACAGGGATCAATTTAATGATGTGTAAAGTCCGGAAATAAGTCCTTTAAGTACAGTTGTTCAAAATAGTCCAAAGGATCTATTTATTAGCAGAACACTGTTTGGTGTATTGCAAGGCTTGCGTTGCGCGGTATTCTTAATATGGCAATTATGTTTTAGTGGCGGTCGCACTTTGACTGTGGGCCACGATTGATAATTGGTTTGTTAAGTTTTAAAACACGCGTTGATTCTTTTGCGGATATCAGAAAGTTTTGTCCAAAATTGTAATGCCAGAATCACTTTTTGAGGCAAATTCGTGTGCTCAATCCTAGAAAGTCACTTTTTCGTACAAGGCTTTCTATTAACGGATCGAAAAGGATAGATTACTGTTACAAGTATATTTTTCCGATACCTTACCGGCTTCGCCAATAACGTAGTTCGATGATCGGTTATTTAAAAAAATAAAACTTTATTTCACAATGCGATACTACGGAGTACAGATACAAATCTAGACTAACTTATGCTATGTTCTGGAGACTTTAGGAAACCTCGGCTTGGAGCTTTCTTTGATTGGACGTTAGACTTTTGGAGCTTTTGGCTCTCGATCTTGAAGGGATTGAGCTTTAAGAGAATTCTGTCGGGCAGGATTTGTGCAACGTCAGCAGTTTCAACCCCAACTGTGGGAATAGCGATTCTGGCGAATTGTTCATGATATTTGATACGTTTGTGGGAAGCCAGAATTGATATTGTCACCATTTGATTATTTAATAATGTTTGGCTTAAATCTGTGGGAGAGGAATGTGTAATTATAATGAAAAGTGCATGCTAGGCGTAATGTATGGGTACATATGTGTCTACATATGTCACTTCCCCATCCTTAAGGTATAATTTTTCTTTTCTGGCATTTTTAGTAAATAATGTATCGTCATCGATTTCTTCAATACTTGTTATGTTATTAAATATGAACTAGCAATTGTTGTTAATAGTACAACTTTTACTTGACTGAAGTTCTTTCAGAATTGTGTTTGGCTTGTATTCAAGTGTCTTAGTGTTAATTTCACCGATTAAAAGATTTTCTTGTTCTATTTAAATATATTTTTGTTAGGCATTGGGATTAGTAATTCAACGTTTACACTTATATAATTTGTAAGGCGGCCCCGGAATTGACCCAATTACATTGTTGTTTTTTATTTATCTTTATCTTAATAGCTGATAAGCGAGCCCATGAAGGCGTCTCATGAATTGTCGATTTAGTTAGTTAGTTTTAAGTATTGAATTTTATGTACATTTTTATACCCTTGCAGAGGGTATATTAATTTTGTCACGAAGTTTGTAACGCATTGAAGGAGGCATCTCCGACTCCATAAAGTATATATATTCTTGATCAGCATCAACAGGCGAGTCGATATAGCCATGTCCGTCTGTCTGTCCGTCTGTCCGTCTGTTTCTATGCGAACTAGTCTCTCAGTTTTAAAGCTATCTTGATGAAACTTGGTACAGATGTGTATTCTCTCTGCAGGCAGATCATTTGTTAAAATCGGCCGGATCGGATGACTATATCATATAGCTCCCATAGGAACAATCGGATGAAAAAAAAATTTTTTTTGAGCTATTTCAACCAAATTAAGCCTATATGCATTTAGTACCAAATCCCATGTGCAAACCAAATTTCATCCGAATCGGACCAATATATCATATAGCTGCCATAGGAACAATCGGTTGAAAATGATGAAAATGCCTAGTATGAAAATTTTCAGTGTCGATTGAGCAATTTCAACCAAACTCACGCCATAAACATTTGCCATCATTCTCCAGCTGTTGACCAAATTTCATTTGGATCGAACCACTATATCATATAGCTGCTATAGGAACAATCGGTTCAAAGGCTTAGTATGAAAATTTTTAATGTCTATTGATCGATTTCAACCAAATTCACGCAGTACGCATAAGCTATCATTCCCTATATGCTGACCAAATTTCATCCAATTCGGACTACTATATCATATAGCTTCCATAGGAACAATCGGGCCAGAGTCCAAATTTTCTGAAAAAAAAAGAGGAAAAAAAAGGAACAACGTGTGCGCGCGGTGCATACGGAGCCGGAAAAGGAAAATAAAAAGAGAGGAAGGACATAGAGTGAAAATTACTGGGATTCCGTGGTACCGTGGGCTGAAAACTTTTGCTGGGAAAAGAAAATAATAAAACGAAAAAGCGACAAATCTGATAAAGTCAGAATGGAGTCAGCGTGGAGGATTTACAGAAGAGGCTTGCCGCCTTCATTCAAGCGAGTGGCCACTCGGCGGAGGCGTGGGCCAGACTGGCAGAGTTGGAAGCTCAATTTGCCAGACTTCGGGAGCCGCCTCCGCTAGACGCGTTGCGTGAAGTCGGTAGTAAATCGCGGCAACGATCAGAGCCCGACCTGGGGGATACGCGCCTTTACGGGCTGACGCCACAGGAGGAAGAGCTACTGGCGAATTTCGAGGACGTATTGGAGGGTTGGAGGCCCGACTTCGAGGATCTGTCTATCATAGCGGCGTCAGAGACACCCGTTCTGCCCGCAAGCTGGAAGGTGTTCCCGCGAGGTACGTCGCTGAGCGCCAAAACCGTCGCATTGCTGCAACGGGAGATGGCGGCTACTGAGGGGAGCAATTGCCGCCGCACGCATATAAAGGTGGACGACGGCGAGCGGATATTGAGTGTGACCATCACCAAGGCAGGAGCGGTGGCGGTCACCTCTGCGGAGAAAGGGGGGGTGTAAGGCGGCCCCAGAACTAACCGCCTTATTATATTCTCTGCAAGAGAGAGTATATTGGGTTTGTGAAAAAAAAAGTATGTAACAGGCAGAAGGAGGCGTGTATGTTAACTATATTAATTAAGATCTAGACAGGTGAGAAAGAAGAGAATCTCTAATGAAAGGGATAGAAGTAGAACTACCTACAACTCGAGAAAGTTTGTTGTAGTTACTACACAAGATTTGGAAAGGGTTATGGACAGCAAAGTTAGTTGTACAGGGGTGAAGAGAAAAGAGAAGAAAGTTTTAGTGGCTCTGATCGACACAGCGAAATTAATCTGGCTAATTAATTCAGTGGAATCAATTTCGCCGTTGATTAGTTTGTGTATGAAAATTACACCGAGCACTGCCCTACGATCAGACAAAGAAGAAAGATTTAATAGCAGAAGTCTACTACGATAAGATGGAAAGCGTATGATAGTATTCCAGCAAAAAGAACGAATTTTTTTTGTACTGATTCGAATCTATCTTGATGAATTCCGTATTGGGGAGATCAAATACAAGATCCATATTCAAGTATTAACGAATGTATGGCTTGTTGAGTGTTATTTGGAAATAAATAAATAAATAAAAATTTGTTTTCTTAATTTATACTTAATAAATATTTCATCTTAGTAAATATTAAACAAGTAAGAAAGGCTACAGTCGAGCGAGCCGACTGTAAAAGACCCCGTACTCATTCTAGTGCGCGTTTTACCATACAAATAAGTAGTTTTCGAACGAATTTGTCCTATGGGAGCTATAGGCTATAGTTGTCCGATCCGGACCAAACTTGGTGAGGATAGTTACAATGGTACCATACACATAATGTGCTAGTTTGGTTACAGTCGCTCTACTAAAACTTCATGCCTTCATACAAATCACCAGTTTTCGGACGAATTGTCCTATGGGAGCTATAGGCTATAGTTGTCCGGACCAAATTTGGTGAGGATAGTTATAGAGGTACCATACACATAATGTGTGAATTTGGTCTCCCTAGCTCTAGTCGTTTTCAAGTTATGGTGATGTAAAAATAGTTTTTTACAATTTGCGGGGGCGGTAAGGGGCGTGGCAAAGATTTGAAATAAACTTGATCTGCTCGCGAAGGAGACGGACTTTCATTCCAAATTTGGTGGCTCTAGCTCTTGTAGTTTAAAAGATCTAGGTGATCATACAGACGGACGGACAGACGGACAGACGGACAGACAGACAGACGGACAGACGGACATCGCTATATCGTCTCGGCTGTTGATGCTGATCAAGAATATATATACTTTATGAGGTCGGAAAAGCCTCCTTCTGCCTGTTACGCACATTTCGCTTCAGACAAACTTAATAGACCCCCATACTCTTTTTTAGAGTACGGGGTCTAAAAATACAATTATTAGAATTAACACGACTAGATTGTAAATACTTTATTATTTTGTCATGGCTGGGTTTTTTAGACCCCGTACTCTAAAAAAGAGTAGAGGGGTCTATTAAGTTTGTCTGAAGAGAAATGTGCGTAACAGGCAGAAGGAGGCGTGGCCGACCCCATAAAACTATATATATTCTTGATCAGCTCAGCGGACCCTCTTTTTCTTTTCGCCTTGGATTTAACAGTCGGCCTAAGCACGAAAATTTAACCCCAAAGTGATAATTTATTTAAAAATTTATTTTATATTGGTTACCACGCTACAACCGAAGCCTAGACTCGCCAAGTTTGATCCGGATCGGACAACTATAGCCTATAGCTCACATAGGACAAATCGGTCAAAAATAAAAAATTTGTTTGAAGCCCCCTAATTTTTATTAAGCGATCGCAACCAAACTTACACAGAATGTGTGAGTAATTATTAAAAGTATCCTCACCAAATTTGGTTCAAATCGGACGACCACAACATATATAATAAATTAATCAAAAATGCTGAATTTTTTGAATTAATTGTTTGTTTACACTAGCTTGCAATATAAGATTTAACTCTACGTTTAGCTACCGCAACTTCAATTAGGAGCGTGGTCTAGGTAGTAGAGATGCGCGCTTCGTACGTGTTGGTTAGACTGGGGTCCCGGGTTCGAATTTAGTCAGTGACAAATGCTATTTGTTCACTTTTTAAATTTTAATTATTTACATAAACTTCAATGCGGAGTGTGGTCTAAGTAGTAAAGATGCCTGATCTAATTCTTCGCACTTGTATGTGAACCCGGGAGGATGGGTTCGAGTGTCGTCAGGGACATTTTATTAATTTTGATTGCATAACAAATAAATATAACATGTAAATGCAAATAGTCGAGCACTTTCAAGAGAGGGGCGTGTGCGTGGAGTCCGAGGTTCGAATCCGGTCAGTGAATTATTTTGTTTAATTTTTTTTTATTTCAATTTAAATTTAAAATTAAATTTAAATTTAATTTCTAATTGTCAAACACGGCTTATTTTTTAAAATAAGCCAAGTAAGGAAATTGTGCATTTAATTGTGTATATATTTACATACATTTGTATTGAGTTGCAATGCGATTTTTCACGTATGTACAATACTGTGAAAAAACAATTCCTAAAACTGCGCTCACTCGCTAAGCAGCTTAGCACTGATTTTGATATTAGTGCTGACTTGCTTAGTGACTATAAATTCGAGACTCCTCCTGACAAGATGTTGAGCTCTATTCAACATCTTTCATTACCTCTTCCGCCTATTTCTCTCAGTACATCACCGTTGTATAGTGGACCTCCCCTTTTGTCTTTTCTCCTTCTCCCTGTAACTCCTTACCTTCCAATTCATCCATTCCTCCCGCTACTTCCCCAGCACCCGATCGGCCCTTATGCAACCATACTTCCCCGGCTATGCCTGCCTCCCCCGTGATCAAATCTGTGGCTGTAAATGGTGCAGTGGCTACGAGTCATAACTCGAAGAGTCCCCCTATTCGACGTAACAGTCGCTCTGTTGCCGCCCCCGCAGCTCCCCCTTCACCCCCTATTAATTCGGTGTTACCTGTAAGCAACTCAATTGTTACAAGTAATAACACCAAAAGCCCTCCAAGTCGACGTAATAGTCACCCTGTCGCTACTCCCATAGCAGTTCAGCCTCCCCTGCTTACGGTCGTGGCTCCACGTAAGCAGATATTTATATCTAGACTATCTGCAGATACGACTATTGAGTCTATTGCAGCTTTCATCGCTACCAAAACTCCAGGTAGCGTTTCAATTTCTAAATTCAATTTCTCTGAGCCAAGAGAAATTTCATCATTTAAGATTAGTGTGTCCCCTGACATATTTCCTATCATATGTGATCCAAAGTTCTGGCCCCCACATATGATTGTACATGAGTTCAAACAAAAAAATAGAACTCGTTCAACTCCAGTCATTCTTCCGACTAGTGGTTCGACTCAAGCGGCCCCAGTCATAACTTCAAAAAACTAGGCTCTGACCAACTTTTCATTCAGTATCAGAATGTTAGGGGTCTTGGGTCTAAGCTAAAACAGTTGCATAAAAATAGTTTATCTTTTGATTCTGACATTGTTGCATTTTCAGAGACTTGGCTGAATTCTAGCATATCTGATAATGAAATAATGTCATCTCATTATAACATTTTCAGGCGCGATCGTCTTAATCGACGCGGTGGTGGAGTTCTTATTTCAGTAAAATCCTCCCTTAATGCTGAATTAATAGATGTTTCACCACTGGACGAAATTGAATTTGTTGCCGTTAAGGTTACTTTTTCGTCATTTGCCCTTTATGTAACTTGCTCTTGCATTCCTCCTTCCTCAGAAATGTCAGTTTATTTACAGCATTTCAATTTCATCAAAGAAATATTTAGTCACATTCGGGATTGTGATTTCTTTGTGATACTAGGAGAATTTAACTTGCCAAACGTTTCCTGGACGTTTTTCGACAAGTTTGATTACATACCCACACCCAATAATGACTTTTTAGATAGTTTGATTGATCTTCCTTTTTTTCAAACCAATCATATATCTAATCGTCTGAACCGGATGCTGGATCTTATCTTCGTTAATGATTCATCCAGTGCCATTGTCACTAGATCTTCTCCTGTAGTTGCTCATGAAGATTCTTTTCATCCTACTCTAGAACTTTCCCTGTCTATCCCTAACTTAATCCGTTCACCTCCTTCATCCTCTTCCAAGTCGCGCCGTTGCTTTCGTAAAGGAAATTTTTCTATGCTAAATCAACTGATTTTTGCTACTGACTGGTCTATACTATACAGCACGAATGATATTAACATAGCTGTCGAGTATTTTAACAACATATTAAATTCAATCTTTGATGTCTGTATTCCATATAGTGTTGTAAAGTCCGTTTCACATAAATCTCCTTGGTTCTCACCAAGGCTATCTAACTTAAAAAATAAAAAATCAAAATATTTTAAAAAGTTTAAGCAGACAGGTTCTAGCTTAGACTTTTTAAATTATTCTAAAGCAAAAGCCGCCTTTACCCTTCTTAATTCTCAATGCTATGAAAATTATCTCGTTCGATGCAAGAATCAATTTGCGCGCGATCCTAAACAATTTTATAACTTTGTTAACTCTAAACGCAAATCTTCTACTTTACCCAATTCTTTTTTCTTCAATACTGCTAAAGTAAATGACGACTCGGCTGCTTCCGATCTCTTTGCTAACTTTTTTCAATCTACGTATTCCCCTAGTTTGCCTACTAACTTCTTTTACCCCTTTAAACTCCCATCCTCTAATTCCGTTTTTTTTTCCTATATTTTCGTATATTTCAAATCTTTTCCACGCCCCCCACCGCCCCCGCAAATTGTAAAAAACTTTTTTCAAATCACCATTACTTGAAAACGATTAGAGTTAGAGAGACCAAATTCACACATTATGTGAATTGTACCAATATAACTATCCTCCCCAGGTTTGGTTCGGATCGGACAACTATAGCCTATAGCTCCCATAGGTCAAATCGGTCGAAAATAGGTGATTTGTATGGAGACATGAAGTTTTAGTTGAGCGATTGCAACCAAACTAACACATTATGTGAACGGTACCATTATAACTATCCTCACCAAGTTTGGTCTGGATCGGACAACTATAGCCTATAGCTCCCATAGGACAAATCGGTCGAAAAATGGTGATTTGTATGGAGACATGAAGTTTTAGTTGAGCGATTGCAGGCAAACTAACACATTATATATATGGTAACATTATAACTCTCCTCACCAAGTTTGGTCCGGATCGGACAACTATAGCCTATTGCTCCCATAGGACAAATCGGTCGAAAATTGGTGATTTGTATGGAGACATGTAGTTTAGGTTGAAGTATCATTAAAACTAAACTTTCCAAGTTTGGTCCGGATCGGAAAACTATATCCTATAGCTTCCACATGACAAATCGGTCGAAAATTAGTGATTTGTATGGAGACATGTAGTTTAGCTTGAGCGATCGCAACCACATTCACAAATTATGTGTATGGTATCAATAAAACTATCCTTTCCAAGTTTGGTTCGGATCGGACAACTATAGCCTATAGCTTCCATAGGACAAATCGGTCAAAAATTAGTGATTTGTATGGAGACATGTAGTTTAGGTTGAAGTATCATTAAAACTAAACTTTCCAAGTTTGGTCCGGATCGGAAAACTATAGCCTATAGCTTCCATATGACAAATCGGTCGAAAATTAGTGATTTGTATGGAGACATGTAGTTTAGCTTGAGCGATCGCAACCACATTCACAAATTATGTGTATGGTATCATTCTAACTATCCTTACCAAGTTTGGTACGGATCGGACAACTTTAGCGAATAGCTTCCATAGGATAAATCGGTCGAAAATTAGTGATTTGTATGGAGACATGTAGTTTAGGTTGAAGTATCATTAAAACTAAACTTTCCAAGTTTGGTCCGGATCGGAAAACTATAGCCTATATGCTGCCATAAAAAATAAAAAAAAAATATTTAAAAAAAAAAAAAGCAATTCCGTAAAAAAAATAGTGAGGAAAGTTAAAAAAAAAAAAAAAAAAATAAAATTTAACTAAATAAAATAAACCAAATCAAGTACAATTTATTAAGACTGTCAAACGCGGAGAGGCTGGCGGCGTGCGTGTGGTGATGCGAAATGTACGAAATCAACTGCCAGCCGCTCGCGACAGCTGCATTGCCGAAAACAAGAACTTACTCGCTAGCTTAAATATAAGAGATTAGCTTACACATCTAGACAATTCAATAATTCCATTTGACTTCTTATACTAACAATTCATCATACTTTCTTATACTAATACTTCAATGGTTTCTTAAACTACCTAACTATGCTTATGAACTAACACCGGCCACCTTGAAGGGATCGCCTTCAATCTAATGGCTAGCTTCGCAATTGGGCGCTTGAACAAGCCAATGCCCATTTTAACGTCGGCGACCCTGATTCGCCCGTCGCCTCCTGTTGTTACGTCCACGACGCGGCCCATTGTCCACCGTTGAGGAGGCGTGTTGTCCTCGTGGACCACAACGAGATCCCCAATCTTGACGATGTCGACCGCCTCCTTCCACTTCCCTCGCTGCTGAAGATTGCGGACGCAATCCTTCGACCACGCTTGCCAGAAGCGCTGTCTGGGCGTGAACAGCAGCTGCCACCTGCGAGAGCACGAAATTTCGCTGCTTTGTGTGACCCGCTCGAATTCTTGCGGCAGCGAACGAACCGGCTGTCCGACGAGGAAGTGGCCTGGGGTGAGCGCTTCTCCGTCGCTGCCCAGCGGTGTCAGCGGCCGTGAGTTTGCCATCGCCTCCACGTTGGCCAGGTGACTTCGGACCTCGGCGTCGGTGAGCGACGCGCTGCCGATCTGCCGCATTGGCAGATGCCTGGCCGACTTCCCTGCTGCTTCCCACAGTTCTTCGACGTGCGGCGCTCTCTGAGGGATGAGCCTCCACTTCATCCCTCGCTCCGCTGCAAATAGCTGCAGCCTGCCCTTCTGCCGGTTGAATGCGTCCTGACGCTCCTTTAGGTGGTTGCTCGTCCCCACGAAATTGGTCGCATTGTCCAAGTATGGCTGGCCGGGAATGCCACGTCGCGCGATGAAGCTGTTCAAAGGACAGAGAAAGACATTAGTGGATAAGTCTGCTACAAATTCCAGGTGAACAGCCTTCGAAGCAAAACAAGCAACCACTGCAATATACATCTTAAGCGGAAATCGTCCTCTTATATTTGGCAACACATTTGGGGGGCCACACAACTCTACTCCTAAATGAGTCAAAGTAACTCGTCTTCCTAAATCGCCTGACTTGTGAATCAATGTGGTCAGCGATTGCAAACTTGGATGCACGATATCATCCTTTTTGGTCTATCCAACGTAACTGTGCGCTCTGCTCGCTGAGCTGGTTTCAGCAGTATCTTCTCGAGTTCGACAGTTTGTATTTCTACAATGATTACTGATCTTAATTGATCCATTGTTACCATTTTCCGACAAAATTTGAGTTTCGAAACGTCACACCCTCTTGATAGTGTCGGTCCATGTCTCCAAGATACATCATTGGCCATCCCTTTGATGCCTGCAACTCGATTGGCTACGAATGTTGCTAATAATAAAGGGGAACTTTTTACACAATGTAGTGCGATTTCTGAACCATTCCAGACACTCGCACTCTCGATTCGACATAGGTCCAATGCGTATATTTGGGCTAATATATACGCAAACCCATCAACCAATGTTTTTCGCTTCGCAGGACTTGATTTGGCGAAGCTACCTTCCAAGTGATACTGAAAAGTATCCGACCTTGGTGTCCTCCTCATGCCAAGCGTATTTGTCGAATCGGCATCATTGGAAATCAAACGTTTCTTATTTCCACCTTCTTCTAATGCGTAAAAATGGTTTGAAAACCATTTTGCCAACTTATATTCGATGAGAATTTCGGGCACCTGCTTTCTTTTCTGTTTAATATTTGCCGTTAAGGCATATCGGTTCAGACGGAACTTACGACATGAACGAATTAGATCCCTCTGAGTAGCATGTTCCACCATCAGTAACTCGTTAGCAGAGTGTGACGATGTTGACCTACACGAGGCGTCAAACATCACTCGAAGCGTGGTGGAACTGCTATCAGGCCTCAGGACGCACTGGTGTGGAAAGGTGTAATGTGGTCCTGGTGGAACTTTTGCATCTGAGACGGACAAGCGACCAAGTACACGACACTCGTTTACGAAACTTAAATACATAACATTGAGTTTAGGATTAAATCCTCTACGTTCTACCGAGAGAACCTGTCTTTTAACTATTTCTGGGGGACCTTGGAGCAGTTTGGGATCAGTCTTGAATGACACACTAACTCCAAAATGTCCTGTCGGCAATTTCCAAATGCTGTCCCGAAAGCTTTGTTCGCAAACAAAGTGCTCTGCAGAATAATTTTCCGAAACACTCGTCTTTGGGACAGCTTCTTGTCTATGTTGCATCACTGAGCAGCATACTGGGCTCTTGGTACGAATTTTCCCGCACCGCCCTGATGCCACCCAACCAAGCAACGTCCTTTGCAGCACTGGACCTTTATTCGCCAATCTTATTTGTCCATTACGTAGCAAGTCGAAGAAGGAGTCTGCTCCCAGAAGCATATCTATTTGTTGGGGTCTATGAAATTCAGGGTCAGCCAGTTCGACATTTGATGGAATCTTCCACCTATTGACGGGAAGATCACAGTCTGGCTGCCTGCTACAAATTGATTTTAGCACCCAAAAATCGGCGCTAAACTGGTGTCTCGTTGCTCGAGACGAAACTATCGTCGATACCTCGCTCTTTGCTGTCAATCTAGCCTGTCCAACCGACTTTACAGTCAAGCACTTAATTTTGCGTTGAAGGCGCAAAGCTTGAGCGAGCTCTTCCGTCATAAAGTTCACCTGCGAGCCTGAATCCAACAAGACTCTAGCGTTTTGTTTTTGACCAAACCTGTCTCGAACTGTTACAACTGCAGTGGCAAGGATTACTTGGTCGACTTCGCTAGCAACATGGTTCACATGGGCAGGATGAGCAGATGCTTGTAACGTTTCTAATGCGTACTTGTGAAGGAGAGTGTTATGAGGATGAGAACAAACTCTACACTTCGACGCAGTGCAGTTGGACACTCTGTGCCCTGAATGCAAGCAATTAATACAAAGTTGACGAGATTTTACGAAATTAAATCTTTCGTCAACTGGCAATGCTGCGAACCCTTGGCAGTTTCCAATTGTATGATTGGCACTGCAAAAATTACATTGGGGTTCAACTTCCTTCTCGACATTCGTGCATGCAAATGACGACTTTTTGGCAGGTTTCATGTCGGATTTTTGCTTCATCCTAGACTTTGAACTTTCTTCAGCAGATAAATGCTGATATCGCCTGTTCAAAGCAACAACACAATCGGCCCATTTCGGTAATGTATTATAGTCCAGTTGCTCCTCATACTTCGACTTTGTATGAGGATCAACCTTAGACATGACTATATGTATCAAAATAGCGTTAGCGAAATCCTGCTCATTTCCAACGGACATTAGCGAATCATAAATTGCCGATACAGAGTCCACCATCGTGCGAATTCCAATTGCCGATGGCTTATACATTGGCTCAATATCAAACAACTGGGCGAGGGTGTCAAAAAATATAAGACATTTGTTGTCGTACACTCTACTTAGGCTCTCTAATGCCTTTGGGTAATTTGCATCAGACACCTGGAAAGCTCTGATGGTACCCAACGCCTCATCTGATAAGCACGATATCAAATGGTTGAATTTTTCAATGTTTGATAGCGAGCGATCAGAATCTACCAAACTATTAAACAGACCGATAAACTGCCTATATTCTGAATGTTTACCGCTGAATTTAGGCAATTTAAGTTTGGGCAGGTGAGAATGGTGAGATACTGGAGGTACGTTTTCGGACGCGTGGTACGCGCTAAGGGCAGACATATACGATGATCGGGCCAGAATACACGTTTCCTCCAGCATTGCGCGGCTAGTATTGTCAGGATCTATTGCATCGATCTCTGACTGAAGGTCCATGGCTTTAGTAATGTACGAATTTAGAATGTCTAGCCGGCACTGAATTTCAAATTTGCTTGGGTTCACCATTTTATTAACGAGTGAACTCCGTTGTCTCTCAATGTCGCTCTCTACCTTTTCTAATTTAACGAATAATTGGCTTAAACGAGCACTGAGACAAGTTTCCTCGCCAAGAAGAACGGTATCATTCGGATCTGATTTGTGTGCCATATTAAAAACTTTTTTTTTTTTTTTTTTTTTAAAGAAAAAAATGTGGATCTATTTGAGTGCACGTAAGTGTACACTACCTCAAGAAAATCTGCTAATAAAGAATCGAATGACCGAAGATAATCAGATGATTAAAGATAATCAACTGACTACAGATAGTTGACCGATAATACGAGCGAAGATAATCAGATGATTAAAGATAATCAGCTGATTAAAGATAGTTAACCGATCAACACCATTGGCTAACAAAGATAATCAGATGAATAGAGTTAATCAGCTGACTGAGTAGACTGCCTTCTCGAATCACAGAGATAAGAGAAACTAAAGCAGCAGCGCGTATGCAGATATGCGCTGGCAGCAACAACACACAATTACACTCGAACTCACAAGCGACTGCGTAACGATAATCACCCAATTAGCAATATTCGGCTGATTATAGTTATACAGGCGTGGACTGCGCTCTGTCCAAACAACAACAACACACGTATATGTAAGCGAACGATTTGCCAATAACAACTATACGAAAGTGCAGTCGCTCAGCGTACATATGTATGTATGTATGTATGTATGTCTGTTAGCGCTGATGTGTAAGCATAACAAACAAATAACATAACAAACGCAAGCAAACGAAAAATGAATAAGTAAAGTAAAACAACGCAAGTTAAATTCCACCAACTGTATGCATATACCTGCTAACCGCGCTTTTGCTTATGTGCAAGAACTGAAGCGAAAAGTAAGAAGCAAAGGTCAAAAACCACCACCGAACGTATCGAGATCTTAGCGAATAGCGAATAAAAGAAACGGCAAATATGTATATGCGTATATAAATAAATTAACGTACACAATGTAAATCAATAATTCACTTTTATTTATGCTTTTTCGTTTGTTTTATTAATTTTGGGTTTTTATGTTTTGCTTCGAATTATTCACTAAATCAAATTTATCAGTGCCGAAACGCAATGTCTATTATGTGCAACAAAGGGAGCGGTACTTAGATATGTACTTAAATGTGTGCCGCTTCTAAGCTTGCACTTTCTTATGTCACCTATGCACTGACTCGTTTGGGCACTGTTACCTGGTCATCAGAAGAGTCGCTCATTGGCTCAATTCTGGGCATTTTCTCCAGTTAATTCCAAATTGATTCACAATCCAGGTGATCCAAGTCCAGAGTTTCCTCAGGCCAACAGCTCCAGGGAAAATCACTAAAACAAATACCGAACCGACACGCAAACACACCAAGCCTCGAAATGTCTAGAAGACCAACGACCACGAATGAAAGTCCCTGCTCGGGCGCCAATGAAAAATCGAAAACAATATTTAACTAAGTTAAATAAACCAAATTGCAATTCCGTAAAAAGTACAATTTATTAAGACTGTCAAACGCGGAGAGGCTGGCGGCGTGCGTGTGGTGATGCGAAATGTACGAAATCAACTGCCAGCCGCTCGCGACAGCTGCATTGCCGAAAACAAGAACTTACTCGCTAGCTTAAATATAAGAGATTAGCTTACACATCTAGACAATTCAATAATTCCATTTGACTTCTTATACTAACAATTCATCATACTTTCTTATACTAATACTTCAATGGTTTCTTAAACTACCTAACTATGCTTATGAACTAACAAGTGATTTGTATGGAGACATGTAGTTTAGCTTGAGCGATCGCAACCACATTCACAAATTATGTGTATGGTATCAATAAAACTATCCTTTCCAAGTTTGGTTCGGATCGGACAACTATAGCCTATAGCTTCCATAGGAAAAATCGGTCGAAAATTGCTGATTTACACCTCCGTATAACTCCCATAAGACAGATCAGTCAGTCAGTTATTTGTGTGGTAAAATGCTCACTAGAGTGAGTACGTAGACCCCGTACAGTCGGCTTGCTCGTCTGTAGCCTTTCTTACCTGTCTGTCCGTATGAACACCTGGATCTTCTAAACTACAAGAGTTAGAGCTATCGAATTTGGAATGAAAGCCCGCCTATGTGACAGGCAGATCAAGCTTATTTCACATTTTTGCCACGCCCCCGCAAATTTTTCAAAATTATTTTCCCATTATCATTACTTGAAAAAGGGTGGAGCTATCGGGACCAAATTCACACATTATGTGTATGGTACCATCCTCACCCAATTTGGTCCGGATCGGACAACTATAGCCTATAGCCAGAAAACTGTACTTTTGTATGCAGTGTTGGTTAAGTAATCGGAACTAAACTCACACAGGATGTGTGTGTAATTATTAAAAGTATCCTCACCAAATGTGGTCCACATCGGACAACAACAACATGTAAAAACAAGTAAGAAAGGCTACAGTCGAACGAGCCGACTGTAAAAGACCCCGTACTCCTTCTAGTGCGCATTTTCCCATACAAATCAACAATCTTCGACCGATTAGTCCTATGCTAGTTATAGATGCTGACCAAACTTGGTGAGGATGGGAACAATGGCATCATACACATAATATGTTAGTTTGGTTGCAATCGCTCAACTAAAACTTCATGTCTCCATACAAATCACCAATTTTCTACCGATTTGTCCTATGGGAGCTATAGGCTATAGTTGTCCGATCTGGACCAAACTTGGTGAGGATAGTTATAATGGTACCATACACACAATGTGTTAGTTTGGTTGCAATCGCTGAACTAAAACTTCATGTCTCCATACAAATCACCAATTTTCGACCGATTTGTCCTATGGGAGCTATAGGCTATAGTTGTCCGATCCGGACCAAACTTAATGGGGAGAGTTATAATGTTACCATATACATAATGTGTTAGTTTTACTGCAATCGCTCAACTAAAACTTCATGTCTCCATACAAATCACCAATTTTCGACCGATTTGCCCTATGGGAGCTATAGGCTATAGTTGTCCGATCTGGACCAAACTTGGTGAGGATAGTTATAATGGTACCATTCACATAATGTGTTAGTTTGGTTGCAATCGCTCAACTAAAACTTCATGTCTCCATACAAATCACCCATTTTCGACCGATTTGACCTATGGGAGCTATAGGCTATAGTTGTCCGATCCGAACCAAACCTGGGGAGGATAGTTATAGTAGTACCATATATATAATGTGTGAATTTGGTCCCTCTAGCTCTTTTCGTTTTCACGTTATGGTGATGTGAAAATTGTTTTTTACAATTTGCGGGGGCGGTAGGGGGCGTGGCAAAGATTTGAAATAAACTTGATCTGCTCGCGAAGCAGACGGACTTTCATTCCAAATTTGGTGGCTCTAGCTCTTATAGTTTAGAAGATCCAGGTGTTCATACAGACGGACGGACGGACGGACGGACGGACAGACAGACAGACGGACATCGCTATATCGTCTCGGCTGTTGATGCTGATCAAGAATATATATACTTTATGGGGTCGGAAAAGCCTCCTTCTTCCTGTTACGCACATTTCGCTTCAGACAAACTTAATAGACCCCTCTACTCTTTTTTAGAGTACCGGGTCTAAAAAAATGATTTCAATAGATTATTAACTATTTGCTAAATAAACAATACTTTTTCGGTAATGCAATACAATAAAAGATTTTTTATTTGATGGCGGGACCAGGGATTGAACCCATGACTCCCTGTTCATCGATCTAGCACTAATCATCTGCGCCACCGCGACACTTGAATGCGGTCGGCCTAAAATCATACATATCCCAATACAAGCAGCTTAACTTCCTAGCTGGATCGCAATCTTGTTGAAAACAGAAATTTTTGCAGTGAGCTGGTTGCTAAAATCTGTCGTTGTGAGATGTCATAATATGTGTGTATCTGGCATGCTAGAATGAGACAAACATATAAAAGCGAAACGAGAACACAAGAACGAAGCTCTTTGAGGGTCCATGAGTAGGCAAGCGTTTGCTATCAAAAAATCTTCCGTTTGACGTATCTATGTGTTGAATGGTTAGTGGTACTATCAATTTTATTAAAATAACAAGAAAGAATGCTATAGTCGTCTCGCGACCTTAGGATACCCGTTACTCAGTTTAATTATATTATCAACAACGGAATATGATAATTATAATAGTACAATCGTTTAGGCAATTGACCCTAGTGAGTTTAATTCAGATGGCTTGTGAAACACAGAAACTTTTCATACAAATTCATATTTACAGCGTATTTTTGACCTATCGTCCATATGGGAGCTATATAACTTTGTCAGTATGTTTATATTATTGACAATCATATTCTGTGTGAGTTTCACTAAGATTTCTTGGCCAACGCAGAAGTTTTTCATATAAATTCATATATACAGCATTTTTTTGACAGATCGTCGCTATTTGAGCTATTAGATATAGTCGTCCGACTTGGATGAAACGCGGTCAGTATGTTTTTATTTCTGACAAATATGTCCTGTGTTTCACTAAGATTGCATAGTCAACGCAAAAGTTATTCATATAAATTCATATTTGGAGCGTATTTTTGACCGATTGTCCCTATGGGAGCTATTCGATATAGTTGTTCGATTTGGACCACATTTGGTCAGTATAGGTACTCCGTAGACGTGCACTTTGTGTACATTTGGTTTAGATAGCGTTGGTAACAAAAAAGTTTTTTATACTAAAACATGCAATTTTTACCTGTTTTTACCTTTGTATGAAAATAGAACGGCCTAAAGTGGGCGTGTCACATAACAAACTTGTACTACTTGGCCATTTTATCTTTCATTTGCGAATTCTCGGGCCTTTCTAACTATTATAGTCGCCGAAATTCTTTTGTTCACACAGACGGACATGGCTATATCGACTCTGCTAGTCATGCTGATAAAAAATATATATATTTTATGGGGTCTGCCATGCCTCCTTCTCCCTGTTACATACATTCCAACGATTACAATATACCCTTTTACGCTACGAGTAACGGGTATAATAAGGAACAAGAAAGAAAAGTACAGTCGAGCACGCCCGACCGTAGAATACTCTCTGCATTTTATTCCCGATCATCTTAAAAAAATCGATATCCGGGTATATCAATAGATACTTGCAACAAAACACGTTGAAACAAAAACATACATATGTTTGTATGTATACACACACATATACATTTGACATTATATGTATCCACGCACATATGTATGTGTGTATATGTAATACATACACAATTGGTTGGCACAGCCAGCATTCGCGGGCAGCGTTGCCGCTAGAAAGCAGCGAAAACGTTCGCTCACATGTTTTTACGTTTCTATCTCGCTTGCACACATGCTTTGGCATTGCGTTCAATTATCAACTTTCTTACATGTCTAGCTCTTTTGTTTATTGTCCGATTTAGATGGAACTTTCAGGATAGTTTAATATATTTTGTCTTCAAATGAATGTGAAATAACAATACTGTACGATAAGAACATATGCCTTAAAATCGGCATTGAAGTTTGCAAATTATTTTATTTCTTGTGGGAAAAGGGGGCGTGGCAGTCCAAAATTTTTAATGGCAATGCATTGATGCCGTGCCATAGTTACTGAGATATTCGCCTAAAACATCAATTTTTTTCGAGATGTTTCTAGTTTTTTGCTTATTTTGGGCGAACGGGGGGGGATGGCATCGAAAAAAAAAGATTCTTGTATTGACTGATTGCGTCGCCGAAACCACACTTGCGCATTTTTCGATCTCCGATTCCCCCGTGGGTTTTTGCCGACCTCTTGCCTATGGAAACTTTACTGCTATTGTTTTCTGCGCTATTCTACTCTTGTTGTGGTTCTTTTTTAATGGTACTCAAATTTGGAGAGTATATTGGGTTTGGAAAGTGTTAGTATGTCACAGGCAAAAGGGCGGCGTGGCACCCCATAAAGTATATAAATTTCTTTATCAGCATCATCATACAAATCACCAATTTTCACCCAATTTTTCTATGGGAGCTATAAGCTATAGTCTTCCTTATGGCCGGATTGTTATAATGGGGTACCATTACACACAATGTGTTAGTTTGGTTTTAATCGGTCAACTGTAAACTTCATGTCTCCATACAAATCACCAATTTTCGACTCGATTTGACTTACGGAAGCTATAGGCAATATTTGTCCGATCCAGACCGAATTAAACTGGTGAGGATCAGGTTATCAATGGTACCATACACATAATGTGTAACCTGAATTTGGTCTCAATGTAGCTCTAGTAGTTTTCCAGTTATGGTGATGTGAAAATTGCAATTTGCGGGGGCGGTATAGGGGCGTGGCAAAGACTTTGAAATAAACTTGATCTGCTCGTATAATTATTAAAAATATCCCCACCAACCACAACATATAAAATAAATTAATCAAAAATGCTGAGTTTTAATCGAAACAATTGTTTTGTTTGCACTGCTTGCAATGAGAAGATGAACACAAACTGCAGCAAGCAGTGCAGTATTTACAGCGAACAATTATTATAAAAGACTTAACTCTACGTTTAGCTACTTCGACTTCAATAGTCGTCCGATTTGGTGAAAGGTAGTAGAGATGCGTGCTTATTGACGATATTGATTGCCCGGGGTCCCGGGTTCGAATCCATCAGTGACAAATGCTATTTGTTTATTCTTTTAAATTTTAATTATTTGAGCATAAACTTCAATGCGGAGTGTGGTCTATAGTAGCTAAAGATGCCTGATCTAGTTCTTCGCACTTGTATGTGAAACCTGGATCATGGGTTCGAGCGCCGTCAGGGACATTTTTATTTAATTTTTGTTACTTACTAACAAAAAAAATATTACATGTAACTGCGATAAACGAGCGCTTTCAAGAGAGGGGCCTGTGTTCAGCTGTTAGTGCACTGACGCCGTAGTGCGGCGAGTCCGAGGTTCGAATCCCGTCAGTAAATTATTTTGATTATTTTTTTTTTTTTTGTTTTCGATTCAAATTTAAAATTAAATTTAAATTTAATTTCAAATTGTTAAAACACGGACATATTTTTAAAATAAGCCAAGTAAGGACAATTGTGCGATTTAATTGTGTATTTATTTACATACATTTGTATATAAAAATGTATGTATAATGAGGTGTGCATGTCTCCTTTTTCTTGTTTTTCGAATGGACAATGCGCAACTACAATGAGTACCCTTTTACAGTCGGCTCGCTCGTCTGTAGCCTTTCTCACTTGTTTTTATATGGTAGACAACAAACAATTTCTATCTTGTATAGACTTATATTCCAAATACGCAACTTTAATCGAAGTAAATGGCCGAGATTGGTTAGAAGCCAAAAGAGCTCTTTTTAAAAGTCTTTAAAGAGCTCTCATGGGATAACCAATTGAAATTAAAGCAGATAAAGACTCAGCCTTCTTGTGCTCCGCACTACAAATTTGGTTAAAATCAGAAGGCGTAAATATAACCATCACAACTAGTAACAAGACGGTAGAAAAGTACAGTCGAGCTCGCCCGACCGTAGAATACTCTCTGCAATTTGTTACGTGTCTAGCTCTTTTGTTTATAGTCCGATTTATATGCAACTTTCAGGACAGTTTGATATACGTTGTCTATAAACAAATGTGAAATAACAATAGTGTACGATAAGAACATATGCCTTAAAATCGAAGTTTGAAAGTTATTTTATTTTTTGTGGGAAAAGGGGGCGTGGCAGTCCAAAATTTTTAATAACAATGCATTTATGCCATCTCAAGGAACCTGTATACCAAAATTGGTGTTCCTAAGTGCCACAGTTACTGAGATATTCGCCTAAAACATCAATTTTTTACGAGGTGTTTCTAGTTTGGGGCGTGGCATCGAAAAAAATAGATTTTTGTATTGACTGACTTAATATCAAGTCGATTGTGACTAAATTCAATCTTGTAGCTGTTACCATCTCTGAAATCTGTTTGTTCATACGGACAGACAGACAGACGGACATGGCTATATTGACTCGGCTTGTGATGCTGATCAAGAATATATATACTTTATGGGGTCGGCCACGCCTCCTTCTGCCTGTTACATACTTTTATTTTTCACAAACCCAATATACTCTCTCTTGCAGAGAGTATAAAAAGTAACTAATGAAAGTAAATACGATAATTCCAGATCAACTAATAACCCGAATCACGATGATAACTCCTCATAATTTAAAAACTCTAATTATAACATTCATGCTACTTTACATTATATGTCCAATAAAAGGTCAAAGTTTGGAAATAAATCCAATTAATTGTAAAAACGGATATCTTATATTTCAAACAGGAACAATTAACTTACCCACAAAATACGAATATCACTATTTAACCATTAATTAAACAAAAACTGAAGAAACTTATAACCAAATAAATCAAACAATGGAATTTGAACAACTAACAAAAATTAAATACTTAATAGAAAAACTGGACTGAGAAATGAATGGTATAAAACTAGTAAAAGTAACAAACGAGGGCTTGTTAATTTCATGGGAACCTTTTATAAATATCTTTTCGGAACTTTAAACCAAGAAGACAAAGAAGAATTGCAATCAAAAAAAAATAATCTTTCAGTAAACAGTGTTCAAACTAATGAATTAAATGAAGTAATAAAAGCAGTTAATAGAGGAATAGAAATAATGAACAGTTTAAGTATCACCCATGAGGTAGATCAAAGACTTGAATTATTAATTTTCAATTAACAAGAATTCACAGAATACATTGAAGATATTGAACTAGGAATGCAACTAACCAGGCTTGGTATATTCAACCCTAAATTATTAAGATATGACTCACTATCACATTCAAACGCTGAAAAAATAATAAATATTAAAACATCAACTTGGATAAAGACAACTACTAACGAAATTTTAATCATTTCCCATATTCCACGTGAAATTATAAATACCGCACAGTTTGACATTATTCCTTACCCTGACGACAATAAAAACATTTTAACTGAAATGATACATGACAGTTATTACATACAAAACAAGAAAGAATGCTATAGTCGCCTCGCGACTTTAGGATACCCGTTACTCAGTTTAATTATATTATTAACAATATAATATATTATTAATAATATTAATAATATTACAATCGGTTAGGTAATCGACCCTATTGATTTTAATTCAGATGACTTGAGAAACGCAGAAAATTTTCATACAAAATCATATTTACAGCGTATTTTTGACCGATCGTCCCTATGGGAGCTATACGATATAGTCGTCCGATTTGAATGAAACTTGGTCAACATATTTATATTATTGGCAGATATATTCTGTGTAAGTTTCCCTTCGATTGCTTGGCCAATGCAAAAGTTATTCACATAAATTCATTTTTGGAGCGTATTTTTGACCGATTGTCCCTATGGGAGCTATACGATATAGTCGTCCGATTTGGATGAAACTTAGTCAATATGTTTACATTATTGACAGATATATTCTGTGTAAGTTTCACTTCGATTGGTTGGCCAACGCTAAAGTTATTCATATAAATTCATATTTGGAGCGTATTTTTGACCGATTGTCCCTATGGGAGGTATATGATATAGTTGTCCGATTTGGATCAAACTTGGTCAGTATACGTAATCCCTAGACGTGTACTTTCTGTGTCAATTTGTTTTAGATAGCATTACTAACAAAAAAGTTTTCTATACTAAAACATGCTATTTTTACCTGTTTTTACCTTTGTATGCACATAGTGGGCGTGTCAAAAAACAAAAGCAAACTTGTACTGCTTGGGCATTTTATCTTTCGTTTGCGACCACTCGGGCCTTTCTAGCTCTTATAGTCTCTGAGATCCTTTTGTTCACACAGACGGACAGACGGACGGACGGACAGACGAACAGACGGACATGGCTATATCGACTCGGCTAGTCATGCTGATCAAGAATATATATACTTTATGGGGTCTGCCATGTCTCCTTCTCCCTGTTACATACATTGCAACAAATACAATATACCCTTTTACTCTACGAGTAACGGGTATAATAATAAAGCATTTACAGCAACCAGTTATAAATTTTGTAATAAACAAATGTATTACTGAAATACTAAATCAAAAAAAAACAGAATGTAGATATTCAAAAATACATAAAAACTATGAAATTAAGTATGTAGAGCCAAATATAATGTTAACATGGTGTTAGTTCATAAGCATATTTAGGTAGTTTAAGAAAGCATTGAAATTATTAGTATAAGAAAGTATGATGAATTGTTAGTGTAAGAAGTCAAATGGAATTATTCAATTGTCTACATGTGTAAGCAAATCTCTTATTTTTAAGCTAGCGAGTAAGTTCTTGTTTTCGGCAATGCAGCTGTGTAGCTGGCAGTTGATTTTGTACATTTCACGCACACCGCCCGCCTCTCCGCGTTTGCCAGACCCAATAAATTGTAACGTTAAAGAACTTGCAGTTTGTTTTATTTAACTTAGTTAAATATACTTGTTTTTCGATTTTTCATTGGCGCCCGAGCAAGGATTTTCATTCGCGTTCATTGGTCTATTAGACATTTCGAGGCTTGGTGTGTTTGCGTGTCGGTTCGGTACTTGTGGTTGTGATTTTCCCTGGAGCTGTTGGTCTGAGGAATTCTCTGGAATTGGATCACCTGGATTTGTGGATCAAGTGGGAATTAACTGGAGAAAATGCCCAGAATTGAGCCAATGAGCGACTCTTCTGATGACCAGGTAACAGTGCCCAAACGAGTCAGTGCATAGGTGATATAAGAAAGTGCAAGCTTAGAAGCGGCACATATTTCAAGTACATATCTAAGTACCGCTCCCTTTGTTGCACATAATAGACACTGCGTTTCGGCACTGATAAATTTAATTTTAAGGAATAACTCGAAGCAAAACATAACAAGTAAGAAAGGCTACAGTCGAGCGTGCAGACTTTAAAAGACCCCGTACTCATACCAATGCCAATCATTGGCTACCAACCTGTGTTGTAAGCATTTTTCCATACAAAAAGAAAATGAAGAATAACCTGATTGATTCCTATTTTATATATGTACATACATATATATATATATATGTCCATATACATAATTAGATTTCCTTACATGCCTTGTTTTAAAATTATGTTTG
>JAEIGM010000477.1:0-24480 GCA_018903735.1 Drosophila cardini
AATGCTCCAGTAGAAGAGCAAGAACTTAATCCTGGAGGTGAGGAAACCTTAATGGACAATGTTCCAGTAGAGAATTTAGATGGTAGTAGATTAGTTATAGCACCTGGGGAAGGACAACGGCCTCTGGACATGATAACTGATTGTGATTCAGAGGAGTTGTCTTTTCCCAAGATTTGTGCAGGAGTCAAGCGAAATTGTGTAGAAAGCTACACAAAAATTATTAGATCAGAGCTTTGGAACTACGATAGAAGGGCTTGTAGGGTAGATAAGCTTTTTTATCATTTGAGAAAAATGCAGCTAATTAATATGGGGAACAATTATTCCATTTGCTTGAGAAAGCACAGCGCTTGCCGCGGCGTTACAGCTAGGACAGCCCTTAACGATGAGGAAATAGATAGATTAATTCAGTTCGATGAGGAATTTAAAATTTTAAAAGGCATTCGATCGTCTCCTGCCCATTAGGAAGCAGAGAAGAAGAAGGTTAGGACCATGATTCGGCAATTTGGCATACCTTCTTTCTTTATAACGCTTTCTGCTGCAGAAAGCAAGTGGTTAGAACTAATAGTTATATTAAAGAAAACAGTTAGGAAGGAAGTTCTAACCGAAGAAGAAGCATCTAGCTTAGAAAGGTCTGAAGTTGTAGAACTTATTAGATCAGACCCAGTTACTTGTGCTAGGTATTTTGATTATAGGTATAGACAGGTCTTAAAAGTAATGAAAAGGGATGGAGGCATTTTCGGCCGACATTCTGTTTATAAATATTATTGGCGAGTAGAGTTCCAACATCGGGGTTCACCACACATTCATGGAATGTTCTGGTTAAAAGATCCCCTTTGTTTGATGCTAGTAATTCTTCTTCTTGTCCGCCTGTTGTTGAGTTTGTTGATCAGTTCATTACGACGGAAAAAAATCCAACAAACGATAAATTGACACCTTTCGTATTATACCAAACGCACAAGCATACTCCGTCATGCCAGCGTAGCATTAGAAATAGGCAAATCTGTCGTTTTGGTATACCATATCCTCCATTGCCTAGAACAGAAATTCTCTTTCCTCTTCCAGAAGATTGTACGAATAAGTCAATTCATCATAACAACTTCGAGAAAATCAACAATTTCTTGAGTTCTCCAGTAGATAGTGAAATTAGGGAATCTCTTAACGATTTTAACAATTTTCTTTCGCAACCTCAAATTGGTCTTAGCTATGAGGATTATATTCTTGCAATTAGATCTAGTTTAAACAGACCAAAAGTATTTTTAAAGAGAAGCTTCGACGCCATTTTGGTGAATGCGTATAACACGCATATTTTGTCAATGCAGAGAGCCAACATAGACATTCAGTTTATATTAGATCCATATGCGTGCTGCAGTTATGTGATCAATTACATTAATAAGTCGCAAAGAGGTATGTCAAAGCTTATGCGAGAAGCTGTAGAAGAAGCGCGATCAGGAAATTTTAGTATTAGGCAGAAACTGCAGCACATAGGGCATAAATTCATAAATGGCTCAGAAATATCTGCACAGCAGGCAGCTTATTGCTGTTTAGGGATGTCGTTGTCAGAGAGCAGCAATGCAGAAGTCTTCATAAACACTGGATTGCCTGACAAACGAGTTCAACAAGACAACAAGAGGAGCTTATTAGGAGAAATTGCGAAGAGGTTTGCAATCAGAATAGGGAGCTTATTGAGTCAAATCGTAGGAAGTTTAATGTTTTAAATGATAGTGAGTTAGAAAATGCTCTTAGTAGAGAATTAGACGAGAATCAGGAAGAAGAGTTAGGTAATTCAGATGAGCAGGAGAATGTAGATAATAGGTTTGGAGCATTAGGTGTAGCAGAAATAGATCATCAACTTAACATTTTAAATATAAGAAATGATGAGAATGCAGATGGGCAAAATAGCAACACTGTTCAGTTTGTTAAGTTGCCTGTTTTAATGACATCGTCATTTTTAGAGGAAATTGTATCGTCCCTAAACTTAAAACAGAAAACTTACCTGAACCATGTTTTGCATAATTAGACCCCGTACTCTAAAAAGGAGTATGGGGGTCTATTAAGTTTGTCTGAAGCGAAATGTGCGTAACAGGCAGAAGGAGGCTTTTCCGACCCCATAAAGTATATATATTCTTGATCAGCATCAACAGCCGAGACGATATAGCGATGTCCGTCTGTCCGTCCGTCTGTATGATCACCTAGATCTTTTAAACTACAAGAGCTAGAGCCACCAAATTTGGAATGAAAGTCCGTCTGCTTCGCGAGCAGATAAAGTTTATTTCAAATCTTTGCCACGCCCCTTACCGCCCCCGCAAATTGTAAAAAACTATTTTCACATCACCATAACTTGAAAACGACTAGAGCCAGGGAGACCAAATTTACACAATATGTGTATGGTACCTATATAACTATCCTCACCAAATTTGGTCCGGATCGGACAACTATAGCCTATAGCTCCCATAGGACAAATCGGCCAAAAATTGGTGATTTGTATGGAGGCATGAAGTTTTACTTGAGCGATTGCAACCAAACTAACACATTATGTGTATGGTACCATTGTAACAATCCTCACCAAGTTTGGTCCGAATCGGACAACTATAGCCTATAGCTCCCATAGGACAAATCGGTCGAAAATGGGTAATTTGTATGGAGACATGAAGTTTTAGTTGAGCGATTGCAACCAAACTAACACATTATGTGTATGGTACCATTAAAACTATACTCACCATGTTTGGTCCGGATCGGACAACTACATCCTATAGCTCCCATAGGACAAATCGGTCGAAAATGGGTGATTTGTATGGAGACATGAAGTCTTAGTTGAGCGATTGCAACCAAACTAACACATTATGTGTATGGTACCATTAAAACTATACTCACCATGTTTGGTCCGGATCGGACAACTACATCCTATAGCTTCCATAGGACAAATCGGTCGAAAATGGGTGATTTGTATGGAGACATGGAGTCTTAGTTGAGCAATTGCAACCAAACTAACACATTATGTGTATGGAACCATTATAACTATCCTCACCAAGTCTGGATCGGGCAACTATAGCCTATAGCTCCCATAGGACAAATCGTTCGAAAACTACTTATTTGTATGGTAAAACGCGCACTAGAATGAGTACGGGGTCTTTTACAGTCGGCCCGCTCGACTGTAGCCTTTCTTACTTGTTTTAAAATAGGCAAAAAGTTCTATGAATTTGTAGGTGGTGGAGCAGGTGTCGGCAAAAGCCGACTTATTTCGGTAATATATCAAGCCCTTACAACTAGGTTTAATAATAGAAGAGGCTCAAATCCTGACTCTATTAAAGTTCTTTTGTCCGCTCCAACAGGGAAGGCTGCATTCGGAATAGGAGGTTGTACACTCCATTCAATGTTCAGTCTTCCTATTAATCAGTCCGATCGAATTGGGACCTTATCCGCAGACTTAGTTAATACGCTACATTCGAGATTGATTGATCTCAAATTACTCATTATTGATGAGATTTCAATGGTAGGAGCCAAAATGTTTGGCTTTATTAACCTGAGGCTACAGCAAATTTTCAAAAGTAATCACTTTTTTGGAGGAATACCTGTCATCGTGTTCGGCGATCTCAGACAACTGAGGCCTGTGAGCGACAAGTGGATTTTCCAGCAACCCTCTAGGCAAGCCTACAGTGAACTACATGGCACACTGTGGGAAAACAATCAAATTAAGTTTGAATTTTTCGAGTTGACGGAAATAATGCGTCAACGAGATGACCAACCATTTGCTGTAGCTCTTAATAATATGGCATCCGCTCATATGACTATCTCAGATATTGAGCTTATTAGATCAAGAGTTGTAAGGGAAGATATAATACCAGAAGATGCTATTCATCTTTTCCACTCCAACGCCGACACAAATTCATATAACGTTTTAAAACTGAATCGAATTGCGACCATTCAATATTGTTCTAATGCTGAGGATTTCATAAAGGGTAGTAATTTGGGTGAGGCAAACAAGGCCCGCATTCTAGAATCCGTTAAAGGATTCAAAACTTCAGAAACCCAGGGTTTGTGTAGTTCACTAATTTTGAAAACTACAGCAAAGTATATGATGACTGTTAATATAGACACTTCAGATGGTTTAGTGAATGGAGCAACAGGAATACTTAGACAGATAGATCTAGACACAAACAGTCATCCTATTCTTCTATGGGTAGATTTCCTTGAGGAAAGTGTAGGAAAAGAATTACGTTTAAAGTATAGAAATCTACCGAATCCATTGTGGACCCCAGTAGAAACAAGTAAGAAAGGCTACAGTCGAGCGAGCCGACTGTAAAAGACCCCGTACTCATTCTAGTGCGCGTTTTACCATACAAATAAGTAGTTTTCGAACGATTTGTCCTATGGGAGCTACAGGCTATAGTAGCCCGATCCAGACCAAACTTGGTAAGGATAGTTATAATGGTTCCATACACATAATGTGTTAGTTTGGTTGCAATTGCTCAACTAAAACTTCATGTCTCCATACAAATCACCCATTTTCGACCGATTTGTCCTATGGGAGCTATAGGCTATAGTTGTCCGATCCGGACCAAACTTGGTGAGGATAGTTATATAGGTACCATACACATAATGTGTGAATTTGGTCTCCCTAGCTCTAGTCGTTTTCAAGTTATGGTGATGTGAAAATAGTTTTTTACAATTTGCGGGGGCGGTAAGGGGCGTGGCAAAGATTTGAAATAAACTTGATCTGCTCGCGAAGCAGACGGACTTTCATTCCAAATTTGGTGGCTCTAGCTCTTGTAGTTTAAAAGATCTAGGTGATCATACAGACGGACGGACAGGCAGACAGACGGACAGACGGACATCGCTATATCGTCTCGGCTGTTGGTGCTGATCAAGAATATATATACTTTATGGGGTCGGAAAAGCCTCCTTCTGCCTGTTACGCACATTTCGCTTCAGACAAACTTAATAGACCCCCATACTCTTTTTTAGAGTACGGGGTCTAAAAACTGTTAGAAGTTTTCAGTATAGGAAAAATGAAAATGTTACTATAGATCGCAAACAGTTTCCGATCGTACCTGCTGAAGGTATAACTATCCATAAAAGCCAGGGTGCAACCTTTAATAAGGTGGTGGTCCACGTATCCGATGGCTTAGATAGAGCAGCCTTATATGTAGGCTGCAGTAGAGCGACAAGTGCAGCTGGACTGTTTATAGTAGGCAATTTCAACCCTCCGAGGCCTCTCCAAGGTCGAAGTGTAGTTCAGGAAGAGTTAGAAAAATTACGCTCCATTAAGTTACTTAGTACGCATTTCGACTACTTAGTTAATAGTTCTAATTTCGAAATAATTTTTCACAATGTCCAAAGTCTGCACTGTCATCTTAAAAGTGTTCAGTTTGATAAGCTTTTGCATCATGCATCAATGCTTTGTTTTGTTGAAGGCTCGACCTTCCCAAATGAGACTTATGAAGTCCCAGGATATAGGATTGCTGTACGTTTAGATTGTTTAAGTGAAGGTAGGACTCGATCACAAAGAGGCATTCTTGTTTTAGTCAGGAACGAAGTTTTTTAGAATGTTAGTCTTTGTTCTACAGGTCGCAATATTGATGGTTCGCACGTATTCGAATACTCAGTTTTAAAGTATAAGTCTATAGGAGTTTTAATAATTTATAAGAGCCCCCATTACTCTATTCTTAAATTTAGAAGTGAGTTTGAGGATTTATTTGTAGAGTATAGAGAAATTTTAGGTAGTGAAGTAGTAATATTAGGTGATTTTAATTTATGTCTAAGCGCTCTCACTCAGGCTAGGGAAACATATGAAAGTTTAGTTAGGAAGGGATTTAGATTAGAGTTGTATCGTATCGTTCAGAATAAGTTCGATTGAACTATTCACTTAAGTGAACGAACGAACTATATCCCAGATTGTAGTTCAGTCATTTAGTTCGTTCGTTTAGCTCGTTCGTTTAGTTCGTTCGTTTAGTTCGTTCGTTTAGCTCGTTCGTTTAGTTCGTTCGTATAGTTCGTTCGTTTAGTTCGTTCGTTATGGTCCCATTCTAGTTCGTTCGTTCGTTCGATTAAAATATATTTTGCGGTTTTACAATTCAATTTTATTAAAAATGATTTCTTTAAAAAGGAAGCGATCTGATGGTTGCAGCTTTATTGTTTCAGAAGACCGTAAACATTCAAATGTATATATCGCAAAACTTTAATTAGCATTTCAGGTGGATCGCAAGGGAATTTGATGAGACATTTGAAAGCAAGGCACCCGACTGTGGCAATAGACCCAAAAATCTTTTATGTTTTGTTTAAATGTAACTTTCGACTACTTGGATTAATCACTAACTGATAGTACACCATTCGATCAGCCTGTTGTTTAATCCAAATATGCGAACGTTACATTTAAAAACAATGTAAATAGAATGGGACCAAAACGAACGAACTAGAATGGGACCAAGATCAAGACCAACGAACTAGAATGAGACCATAACGAACGAACTAAACGAACGATCTAAACGAACGATCTAAAAGAACGATCTAAACGAACGATCTAAACGAACGGTCTAAAAGAACGATCTAAACGAACAATCTAAACGAACGAACTAGTTCGTTCGTTGAAAACTGAACTACTGAACTACTTCCTTCAATTGAACTACGATGAACAACTCTAATTTAGATCCCTTTTAGATTTGAAAATGTCCACAACACGTGACGATACACACATCGACTGGGCATTTTCAAATGTGTCGCTTGGCCAAGCCAGCGCCAAAACCTTTGAGACAGTGCATAGCATTCACGACGCTATTTCCGTTAGCATTTTAGGGCTGTAAGTTGATAGGTCGGGAAATTTTTTTTTATTTTTTTTTCCGCGCGGGTAACATGGAAATTTGTAATTTTTCTAAAAATTACTAATTTCAAGTCGACTCGAAGATCTATTTTAAAGATCTAATTGCATCGCAATGACCTCCACGTGGTGTTCCCTGGATACCGATTTAAGTTTAAATAATCGGGAACTAACTCGAGCGGCGTACTGTACTAGTAATCGGGCGTGTTCGATTATACTTTGTTGCTTTGTAATTCTCAGATACCGATTTTAAAAATTTAATAATACAATCGGGAATAAAATGCATGCAGAGAGTATTATACGGTCGGGCGAGCTCGACTGTACTTTTCTTTCTTGTTTAATTTTCGCATTGATACGTTGAACTCGTGCCTATTGGAGGGACTGTGATTTTTGGCTGCAACGACACAAAGGAACAAACTAGAGCATTGAGCAGAGTTGAAAGGAGAAGAATACGAGCACGCACGCTACTGTCTAATGCAAGTAATTGCATTAATAAGCAGCTTGGGTTAAAAGAACTGAAGCTTAATACCGATGTTGTCACTCGATAGAACTCCACTTATGAAATGATGGATCGTCTGGCACAAAATAAGGACGCGTAGGCAATTGCTTTGCCAAATTTCAAGCCTTAATTGTGTCTGTTGCCAGTTGAGTGGGTAACGTTGGAATCAGTTCTTCCAATCTTCCAACCATTTTATGAGGTTACTGATGAGGTATCTGCAGAAAATCATGTAACGCTTTAAATGGTAAAATATTACATTTTTTGTTAATATTTTTTTAATGAAGGAAGTTTTGACAAGTATCCTAGGTAATGTTGTTTTTTACGGCCAAAGCGTGGAATACTTTCCCTCATGTCTGGCCACAGTCTCAATATTTTGAGTATGTGCGCTCGAAGATGGGTCTACAAAATGTTTTGAGTGGTTAACTATTTGATGTCTGTACCCTTTTTCCAGACAGTTATTAATAATCCAATTATTGTTGTACCGTCCGCCACTCTTTCCTTAATTATTTGAAGAAAGGTAGCAGCATCTTTGCTTTCTACTGGCAGTATGAAGAAATCTCGGACTATCCCACCAAATACCCGTTGGCCTTCAATAATTCTTCTTTATTATCCTCTCCGGATCCCCGATAATATTACGACTATTTGTAGGACTCTAGTCTATATAGACCTCCCGCATATAATTTTTCCAATCACACTCTGTCGGCTCCATTCTAATTCATCCTTAATGAATTTAGTTTCACCTTTAATTCTTAACGTATCCAATACGACAAATTTATAAATGTCTTCAATACTGAATTTGGTTCCTCCATATTATGTTTTTTGTTATACTCGCTTTAAAGTAAATATGGTTTTAAGAATGTTTTACCTTGAAAAAAAGTACTTTTCCGTATACTTTCCTTAAAATTGCATTGAATTTTTCTATTTCTTTCCACTATCAGCATTAATGTACGCCCGGCACCTAAAATTAACTTGCGTATTGTCCATCGAAATTTTGCACATTTTTTCACATTTTTCAGAACTTTTTACGGACAATAACACTCCGTGATTTTGTAAAAACGTTATAAGTTCATTTCCATTTAAATTCAGACTGTCCGACATTTTTGGAAAACATTTTTCGCACAATATTTTAATCTAACAATTGTCAATGTAGTCGGACGAATGAAAGATTCAACCCAAATTTTGACAGGTGCAATATTGTCGGTGCATCATTTTTCGAAAGCTAACTAGATTCAATAATTGTAATTTCAAGAACTTTTAAACCGCTTCTTTGGATGAACCATAAGAGACCCCCATGAATTTTTAATGACGTTCGTCTGCAAAAGTAACCATTTTATGAGGTTACTGTTGAGGTATCTGCAGAAAAGCATGTAATGCTTTGAATGGTAAAATATAAAATTTTTTTGTTAATATTTTTTTTTTCAATATTTAAAGTTAAAAATTTCTTTAGGTCATATTGCTGACAAAATCAGCTATCCCCAAATCAGCTGAAATTATACCTGGAGTGGAAATGATTCCGACAAGCCGACAAACAAAATCGCCGCGTCGCACCGGAAGCTCGATAAGTACTAGAACTAGTTCGTTCGTTGAAAACTGAACTACTAAACTACTTCCTTTGGCACTTAGGAGTACCAATTTTGGTAGGCAGGTTTCTAGTGAAGGCATAAATGCAATGTTATTAAAAATTTTTGTCTGCCACGCACCCTTTTCTCAAAAGTAGTAAAACAATTTTCAAACTTGAATGTCATTTTTAAATTCATTTGAAGACAAATTATATCAAACTATCCTGAAAGTTGCATATAAATCGGACAATAAAGAAAAGAGCTAGACATGTAAGAAAGTTAATAATTGAACACAATATCAATGCATGTGTGCAAGCGAGATAGAAACATACAAACATGTGAGCGAACGTTTTCGCTGCTTGCTAGCGGCAGCGCTGCCCGCGAATGCTGGCCGTGCTGACCAATTGTATATGTATTACATATACACACATACATATGTGCGTGCATACATATAATGTCAAATGTATATGTGTGTGTATACATACAAACAGATGTTTTTGTTTCGACGTGTTTTATTGCAAGTACTTTCAATTGATATACTTGGACACCGATCTTATTAAAGTAATCGGAAATAAAATGCAGAGAGTATTCTACGGTCGGGCGTGCTCGACTGTACTTTCCTTTCTTGTTAAAATTTGCCAATCGATTTCAACAAGATTGTTAGAGATGGAAGTATTGCAGAAATTAGTGATGTAAGACTTCAATAGTTGCCAGACTGTTACTTTGTCAATTACTCGTTATTTGAGAAACTTTATTATGTCAACTAAAGACAAATATTAAATAACCTAAAAATTAGCAGATCTGGCCGAAAATAAGTCAAAACGGCAACATTGCTTAGCAGTTAGAGCAATTGTATGCAACCAAGATCCAAACTACCGTGCGGCGTTTAACAAGTTTGGCATAAAAAATTAAGAGCCACATGTCACTTTTGATAATGAGAAGATTTATGGCATATAAAAAAGCTTAGAAATATCTTACTGCGAAATTATGTTAACTCCTGACGGTAGAGCAAGTAGTTGTTAAGTTGTTTAAGGTTGACACTAACAACACTTCTCCAAGAATGTGCCCAAAATTGTCCCGAAAACACATTTTACCCGCCAAAAAGAAGCTGCTGCACTAAAAGCATTAAAACAAAATGGGACATTTGTTGACTGCGAATATGTTGCCATCGTAACTTGTAAATGCATAGTAAAAGTTAGTAGGCTTTTTGATTCTTTGAATAGCAATTATTTTTGTAAGTCCGCCTTACAAAAAGAAAGTGACATCGGAAAGTATATAGTAGAAATGAAAGATTATTTTAAGAGAAGTCAACAACCCAGACAAGTTTATTGTATGGATGGAATAAATGTATCAATGAATCTTCATGTTGTCACAAGACATTTGGAATGATGGGAGAGGTGTGCACTTTCTAATTTTGTCACGGGTTAATTAAGATGCACTTGATCACCTATTCTACTTAATAAGAAGTAGAGGTGAAACCAATAACAATCCAATGCTTTTTCAATTTAATGCAGTCCTTTTAAGATGTTGCCAATGAAAGTAATTACTTCTAACAACATAAGGAAATTGCACGCCGGATCAGGACATGTTTCTTAATATTATTGGTAAAACTATGCAAGAAGTGGCTGTAGAGTGTGTAAATGACCAGTATCGGTTAGACAATGAAGATTTAGGCTGATGAGAAACAGCCCATCTCTATAATTATAGCAACGGTAAAAGCATTGAAATATTTTACAGGACTTGTAACACCCAAACCTCAACGAAAGTTTAATACCTGCAAAAAACTGTTAAAAGAAGAAGTAGCCCATTACGACCAAAAAACATTTATTTCATTTAACAAAAATTTTAAAAATATAAATACTTTAAAATTTAAACCACTTCCCACGACTTAATAATTTAAATTAATTCTTTTGGAAAAAAATCCATAATTATTGCCAAAAGATTCCACATGCAAGTGTTGCAGGCTACTAAGAAGGAATATCAATAATGTTAAGTTTACAGTAGATTAACTAACATAAATGTAAACATGAGATATCGATACTAGAAGGAATGGAGGAAGAAGAAGTTAGTTCTTAAGCAAGAGAATAAAGAGAAGGTCGCGAATAGAACAATTTTCTAATTGTTTTTAGATTTTATTGAAAAAGGCCGTTCACACAAGAAATTAAAAGAAAAAATTATTTATGAATGTATAAAAGTTAATTAATCGCTCTAAACTGCACAGTTGGTATAGTCGGTTTGTTGATCACTGCATATTAGGGCAATTTATTAATATAGATAGATATGCTAAGGTTGATGGGGGTAACTTTTTAAATTACATTTTTTAACGAATATGTAGGTTTAGGTAGGGAACACATCTCGAAGTTAATTTTTTTAGTGACCCCATTGAAATTGCAATGGCCTCCCTAGATACCGATTTATTAACATTTTAACCAGGAGCAAATTCGAGCGGCGAATAAAAAAAATAAAAAGATTAATCGAAGAAAAACGAGAAAAGAAAAAATAATCAAAACAAAATAGATGGCACATTTTTAACAAATGTATTTTCCAGTGTAATGTTACTAATTAGCAACTTTTACTGAAGTTTAGATTTAAAATTTACTCGACATTGCTGTGTCTTGAATTAAAATAATAGTGTAAACAAATAGTAGGTAAATCTAAAGGATCAATTCGGGTCAAGACATTGGGAATTGCATTGAGATGATGTGTTAATTACATCTCCTACTGATGAAATTTTCAAGTATTTAGAAATTCCACAGTTACGTATGTATCATTCAGTACCCACCATTTTATATATAAGTGCTTTATTGCGCATAGACAATTTGTTTCTTGGATTTAACAACCAGAACATTTGGCGAGCTTTGTTCGTAACTGCTTTGACTACAGTGGTTACATGACACCCAAAACTTAATCATCTATCTATTGTAACACCAAGATACTTGTGTTTGTTTCTTTGTGGAAGGACTTCACCGCTTAAGTAGAGATCAGGACAGCAGTCTTGACGGATTACACACATTTTTTATTGTTAATTGCAATATTCCAATTAAGGTCTATTGAGATACCAAATACGATATATTTGAAATTGACAATATTGTTCAATTTACAAAATGTATAAGTAGGCTCCGAGGCTCAAAAAGTAATAAGGTTTCTCAGCATTCAGCATTATAGTTCAGTATTAAACTAGCAGACGAACGAAACAAACGAGTTAGACATATACCAGCAGTGAAATATAAATAATAAGTTTTAAGTTTATTATTAAACATAATTGGTCCTTCGAGCGGGATATTTCGTAGGGCATTGTTTGTTTAATATTCGCATTAATACGTTGAACTCGTGCCTATTGGAGGGACTGTGATTTTTGGCTGCAACGACACAAAGGAACAAACTAGAGCATTGAGCAGAGTTGAAAGGAGAAGAATACGAGCACGCACGCTACTGTCTAATGCAAGTAATTGCATTAATAAGCAGCTTGGGTTAAAAGAACTGAAGCTTAATACCGATGTTGTCACTCGATAGAACTCCACTTATGAAATGATGGATCGTCTGGCACAAAATAAGGACGCGTAGGCAATTGCCTTGCCAAATTTCAAGCCTTAATTGTGTCTGTTGCCAGTTGAGTGGGTAACGTTGGAATCAGTTCTTCATTCTCTAACCATTTTATGAGGTTACTGATGAGGTATCTGCAGGAAAGCATGTAACGCTTTCAATGGTAACATATTACTTTTTTTGTAAATATTTTTTGAATGAAGGAAGTTTTGCCAATTATCCTAGATAATGTTGTTTTTTACGGCCAAAGCGTGGAATACTTTCCCTCATGTCTCGCCACAGTCTCTCAATATTTTGAGTATGTGCGCTCGAAGATGGGTCTACAAAATGGTTAACTGTTTGATGTCTGTACCCTTCTTCCAGACAGTTATATGCTCTCCAACAATTATTAATAATCCAATTATTGTTGTACCGTCCGCCACTCTTTCCTTAATTATTTGAAGAAGGGTAGCAGCATCTTTGCTTTCTACTGGCAGTATGAAGAAATCTCGGACTATCCCACCAAATACCCGTTGGCCTTCAATAATTCTTCTTTATTATCCTCTCTGGACCCCCATAATAGGACGACTATTTGTAAGACTCTAGTCTATATAGACCTCCCGCATATAATTTTTCCAATCACACTCTGTCGGCTCCATTCTAATTCATCCTTAATGAATTTGGTTTCACCTTTAAATTTTAACGTATCCAATACGACAAATTTATAAATGTCTTCAATACTGAATTTGGTTCCTCCATATTATGTTTTTTGTTATACTCGCTTTAAAGTAAATATGGTTTTAAGAATGTTTTACCTTGAAAAAAAGTATTTTTCCGTATACTTTCCTTAAAATTGCATTGAATTTTTCTTTTCTTTTTCTTTCCACTATCAGCATTAATATACGCCCGGCACCTAAAATTAACTTGCGTATAGTCCATCGAAATTTTGCACATTTTTTCACATTTTTCACAACTTTTTTCGGACAATAACACTCCGTGATTTTGTAAAAACGCGTTATAAGTTCATTTCCATTTAAATTTAGACTGCCCGACATTTTTGGAAAACATTTTTCGCACAATATTTTAATCTAACAATTGTCAATGTAGTCGGACGAAAGAAAGATTCAACCCAAATTTTGACAGGTGCAATATTGTCGGTGCATCATTTTTCGAAAGCTAACTAGATTCAATAATTGTAATTTCAAGAACTTTTAAACCGCTTCTTTGGATGAACCATAAGAGACCCCCATGAATTTTTAATGACGTTCGTCTGCAAAAGTAACCATTTTATGAGGTTACTGTTGAGGTATCTGCAGAAAAGCACGAAACGCTTTCAATGGTAAAATATAATTTTTTTGTTAAAATTTTTTTATACTCTCTGCAAGAGAGAGTATATTGTGTTTGTGAAAAGTATGTAACAGGCAGAAGGAGGCGTGGCAGACCCCATAAAGTATATATATTCTTGATCAGCATCACAAGCCGAGTCGATATAGCCATGTCCGTCTGTCCGTCTGTCTGTCTGTCCGTCTGTCCGTCTGTCTGTCCGTATGAACAAACAGATTTCAGAGATGGTAAGAGCTACAAGTTTGAATTTGGTCTCTATCGACTCGATATTAAGTCAGTCAATACAAGAATCTTTTTTTTTTCGATGCCACGCCCCGTTCGCCCACAATGTGCAAAAAACTAGAAACACCTCGTAAAAAATTGATGTTTTAGGCGAATATCTCAGTAACTATGGCACTTAGGAACACCCATTTTGGTACGCAGGTTCCTAGAGACGGCATAATTGTACTGCCATCAAAAATTTTGGACTGCCACGCCCCCTTTTCCCACAAGAAATAAAATAATTTGCAAACTTCAATGCCGATTTTAAGGCATATGTTCTTATCGTACAGTATTGTTATTTCACATTCGTTTGAAGACAAAATATATTAAACTATCCTGAAAGTTGCATCTAAATCGAACAATAAACAAAAGAGCTAGACATGTAAGAAAGTTGATAATTGAACGCAATGCCAATGCATGTGTGCAAGCGAGATAGAAACATACAAACATGTGAGCGAACGTTTTCGCTGCTTGCGTAGCTTAGCGACAGCGCTGCTCGCGAATGCTGGCCGTGCCAACCAATTGTGTATGTATTACATATTCACACATACATATGTATGTGCGTGCATACATATAATGTTAAGTGTGTATGCATGTGTATTCATACAATCAGATGTTTTTGTTTCAACGTGTTTTGTTGCAAGTATCAATTGATATACCCGGATATCGATTTTATTAAGATGATCGGGAATAAAATGCAGAGAGTATTCTACGGTCGGGCGTGCTCGACTGTACTTTTCTTTCTTGTTTCAATATTCAAAGTTAAAAATTTCTTTAGGTCACCGTCTTTGACGGTAGATACAGAATCTGCAGAACCAGCTGTTGTGATTAAAAAAAACAAAGTAAACCATCGATTTGGGATTCCTACGACAACGAGTTCCTATCAGTTGTCAAGCCGCGTCGCACCGGGAGCTCGATAAGTACTTGGGAGAAGAGTATTTAGACAGAAGAGAAGACCCATTAAAATGGTGCAACGAGAGGAAAAAGCAATTTCCTCGACTATACAGCTACATGCCGAGGCGTTTATGCATTGTAGCCACTTCTGTCCCAAACGAACGGATATTTTCGTTAGCTGGACAGATAATTACAGGCAGGAGAAGCTTATTGCAACCTCACAAGGTCGGCCAACTAACTTTTCTACATAACAACATGGATTAAGTAAGTATAAATCATATTTTTGTCAATATGTACTTTATTATTAAATAATATTTTCTTTTTTAGACAAGTTTGAATTAATATGGAGACTCCGCATAAGAGCTAATTTATTTTTCAGTTAATTTATTATTACTTTAAGTAAAGTTTTGTGGCAATGAAGCACATAGCAAGTTTTCTCATTTTGTTAAATTTTAAATATTAAATGTGAAAATAAGTGTTAACAAATAGATTATGATAAGTTTAATTTTCCAAACATCTTTAATTTTTTGTTTAAATATGACTTTCGACTATTTGGATTAGTCACTAACTGATTGTACACCATTTGATCAGTCTGTTGTTTAATCCAAATATGCGAACATTACATTTAAAAACAAGAAAGAATGCTATAGTCGCCTCGCGACTTTAGGATACCCGTTACTCAGTTTAATTATATTATTAACAATATAATATATTATTAATAATATTAATAATAGTACAATCGTTTAGTTAATCGACCCTATTGATTTAAATTCAGATGACTTGAGAAACGCAGAAAATTTTCATACAAAATCATATTTACAGCGTATTTTTGACCGATCGTCCCTATGGGAGCTATACGATATAGTCGTCCGATTTGGATGAAACTTAGTCAATATGTTTATATTATTGACAGATATATTCTGTGTAAGTTTCACTTCGATTGGTTGGCCAACGCAAAAGTTATTCATATAAATTATTTTTGGAGCGTATTTTTGACCGATTGTCCCTATGGGAGCTATATGATATAGTTGTCCGATTTGGATGAAACTTAGTCAATATGTTTGTATTATTGACAGATATATTCTGTGTAAGTTTCACTTCGATTGGTTGGCCAACGCAAAAGTTATTCATATAAATTCATATTTGGAGCGTATTTTTGACCGATTGTCCCTATGGGAGCTATATGATATAGTTGTCCGATTTGGATCAAACTTGGTCAGTATACGTAATCCCTAGACGTGTACTTTCTGTGTCAATTTGGTTTAGATAGCATTGCTAACAAAAAAGTTTTCTATACTAAAACATGCCATTTTTACCTGTTTTTACCTTTGTATGCACATAGAACGCCCTAAAGTGGGCGTGTCAAAAAACAAAAGCAAACTTGTACTGCTTGGGCATTTTATCTTTCGTTTGCGACCACTCGGGCCTTTCTAGCTCTTATAGTCTCTGAGATCCTTTTGTTCACACAGACGGACATGGCTATATCGACTCGGCTTGTCATGCTGATCAAGAATATATATACTTTATGGGGTCTGCCATGTCTCCTTCTCCCTGTTACATACATTGCAACGAATACAATATACCCTTTTACTCTACGAGTAACGGGTATAACAATGTAAATAGAATGGGACCAAAACGAACGAACTAAACGAACGATCTAAAAGAACGATCTAAACGAACGAACTAGTTCGTTGTAGTTCGTTGAAAACTGAACTACTGAACTGCTTCCTTCAATTGAACTACGATGAACAACTCTAGCTACAAGTTTGAATTTGGTCAGTATCGACTTGATATTAAGTCAGTCAATACAAGAACCTTTATTTTTCGATGCCACTCCCCGTTCGCTCACAATGAGCAAAAAACTAGAAACACCTTATAAAAATTGATGTTTTAGGCGAATATCTCGGTAACTATGACACTTAGGAATACCAATTTTGGAATGCGAGTTGTCATTACTTGTCATTGTCATTACTTGTCTAATGCAAGTAATTGTATTAAATGTAATGGTGACCATTTACTGCCGGCTTGTCTTCAATTTTAGACCATGTCTGTTGAACAGCGATACTCCTTTGTCAAGGACAAGCACGCATGTTTGAAACGCTTGAAACACGGCCATGGAGTGAATTCTTCGTGCAAGCATTGCAAACGGCGACACAACACGATATTGCATTTTGAGGGAAGCACCAGTCAAGCAAGGATCAGACAAATGTAAGGAGACTGTCTCGCCGGTATAAATGTTAGCGACGACGAACGTTGCTGCAAATAAAACTACTTAAGAAAAGTACACTGCCAACTGCTCAAAGAGGTTACATCAATTGCCGCGTATTGTTGGATTTCTGTTCAAAGTTATCGTACATTTCAGAACGGTGTATGCAAACATTGGGACTTGCACGTTCGTACACTCGGATCAGCGTTTTTGGGATATCAGTAAAAGCGGAAACAACCAGGGGGTTATGCACTCTGCAAATCAAGTCTAAAGTAGCAGATCACTCGCTTGATATGAAGGGCTTATGTTCTTGGACATATAACAGCATCGCTATCAAGAGGAAACTTCAAATCTGAAGTACTATCACGTTTTGCGGGATATGATTTGGCAGATCCAGAATTTAATACTATAAGAAAAAGAGTCTAAAATAATTGCCAGCATTTTGGAAAATGGTTTGGCCCAAAGACTATGACTAAAGAACTGGTAGACATTCAACGGGAGCTTATCTCTGATGCCGCTGACCTAATTGGAATTTGTGCTTCGCAAGGCATGGCAGATGCACAGAAAACTACTGCTTGGGCTTCGGTGGCATCCTGGAGAGTCATAACATACAGCACTGAGACGATTTATGGCTCTTCGAGGAACACCTTATTTGCATTTTTTGAAAGTATAGGAAATTATTCCTTTATTATTTTGCCAACATTTCAGAACATTGAACTGTAGCTGAATAGTCGAGGAAACTGCTTTTTCCTCTCGTTCCACCATTTTAATGGGTCTTCTCTTCTGTCTAAATACTCCTCTCCCAAGTACTTATCGAGCTCCCGGTGCGACGCGGCTTGACAACTGATTGGAACTCGTTGTCGTAGGAATCCCAAATCGATGGTTTACTTTTTGTTTTTTGAATCAAAACAGGTGGTTCTGCAGATTCTGTATCTACCGTCAAAGACGGTAGCTTTAATTTTAAATTGTCTACGGCATATTTAAAATTTGATTCATTTTTAAATCCGCGTGCCTTAAATCGCGTATCTAAAACCGTGCTTTCAGCAAAGAGAGGGTTTTTTCAATATTTCCAAACCGCAGGAGCATTTCTTCTCTTAAAATGCGAATCATTTCCACTCCAGGTATAATTTCAGCTGATTGAAATATTAACAAAATAATTAAATATTTTACCATTACATGCTTTTCTGCAGATACCTCAACAGTAACCTCATAAAATGGTTGGAGGGTTGGAAGAACTGATTCCAACGTTACCCACTCAACTGGTAACAGACACATTTCAGGCTTGAAATTCTTTAAAACTAATCCCCGCACTTGAGATGTCCAACGATGAATCCTGGTTTTATATTATGATGAAGTTTATGGATCGAAATTAAGGAAATATTATATTATTAAATTATATTATATTTTTTGCTCATTGTGGGCGAATGGTGCGTGGCATCGAAAAAAGGATTCTTGGATGGAGTCGATACCGACTAGATTCACACTAGTAGCTTTTACCATCTCTGAAATCTGTTTGTTCATACGGAAACTGATATCCACTCAAATACGGGTGGCTTCATTGAATAAACTATCTGCCGTGTCTGTATTAACCCTTAAGTTTTGGACGTCGGAAAACTTTTAACAGCCTCAAGATGACGGTTGTTCACCTCTGTGCTATGATGCGAGCCTTTTTTTTTTTAAATCTACAGCACTTAAAATATGATGAGCAGTTGAAATTGAGTTTAGTTTTGTCGTATTAAATACTGCCGCATCGTCATTCCTATAAAACAAATGGATAGCGTCGTTTGGCAACTTACTGTGATCGGATATTCTGAATCTAATTAAACTAATATCATGTGATGTAATATAGCCGGATGCCATGCTATTTTTATTGCAATTGCAAAAGGTTGGTCATCTCGATGTCGCATAATTTCTGTAAGTACAAAGAAGCAAAGTTGAATTGGATTTGAAAATCCATCGATCTCTAACAGGGCTTATCTGTCGTAGATCGCTGAAAACGATAATCTCTGTTATTTAAAATTTATTTGAGGCGAGAACCCAAATAGGAAAATACCGACCATTGAAATTTCGTCAATAACGATAACTAAGATTAATAAATCTTAAAGCTGCTTTACCCGTAGGAGCGCAAAGAAGAATTTTGACAGTGTTTGGGTCACCTTCGCTTATAAAGGTGGGAAAGGGACTGAAAAATCGCTGAAATCACCCCTTCATTTCTCCAAGGGAAGAAAAGCATTACTAATTCTCTTAAGTAATTTTCATTACCGGTATTTAAACTAAAAACTGGCATCGGAAATAAGAAGGGGTATATACATATTACATATACATATACATGTACTTATTAGACCCCGTACTCTAAAAAAGAGTATAGGGGTCTATTAGGTTTGTCTGAAGCGAAATGTGCGTAATAGGCAGAAGGAGGCGTGGCCGACCCCATAAAGTATATATATTCTTGATCAGCATCAACAGCCGAGACGATATAGCAATGTCCGTCTGTCCGTCCGTCTGTATGAATACCTGGATCTTCTAAACTACAAGAGCTAGAGCCACCAAATTTGGAATGAAAGTCCGTCTGCTTCGCGAGCAGATGAAGTTTATTTCAAATCTTTGCCACGCCCCTTACCGCCCCCGCAAATTGCAAAAAACAATTTTCACATCACCATAACTTGAAAACTACTAGAGCTAGAGAGACCAAATTCACACATTATGTATAACTATCCTCACCAAGTTTGATCTGGATCGGACAACTATAGCCTATAGCTCCCATAGGACAAATCGGTCAAAAATAAAAAATTTGTATTGAGACACGTAATGTTAGTTGAGCGATCGCAACCAAACTTACAGAGAATGTGTGAATAATTATTAAAAGTATCCTCACCAAATTTGGTCCAAATCGGACAACCACAACCCCGGTTCGAATCCAGTCAGTGACAAATGCTATTTGTTAACTTTTTAAATTTTAATTATTTACATAAACTTCAATGCGGAGTGTGGTCTAAGTAGTAAAGATGCCTGATCTAATTCTTCGCACTTATATGTGAACCCGGGATCATGGGTTCGAGCGCCGTCAGGGACATTTTATTAATTTTTGTTATATAACAAAAAAATATTACATGTAAATGCAGATAGTCGAGCACTTTCAATAGAGGGGTGTGGTGGAGCTGTTAGTGCACTGACCCGTGTGCGTGGAGTCCGAGGTTCGAATCCCGTCAGTGAATTATTTTGATTATTTTTTTTTTTATTTCAATTCAAATTTAAAATTAAATTTAAATTTAATTTCAAATTGTAAAGCACAGCATATTTTTAAAATAAGCCAAGTAAGGAAATTGTGCATTTAATTGTGTATATATTTACATACATTTTTATATAAAAATGTATGTATACAAAATGTGAATCACTCCGTTTTTCTTGTTTTTCGAATGGAAAATGCGCACTTCTGTGAGTACGGGGTCTTTTACAGTCGGCTCGCTCGACTGTAGCCTTTCTTACTTGTTTTTTAATTGTCTAGGTTTAAGCATTCTTACTGTGCTCTGGCGATAGAGTATTAATGTAAACATCTGCGTTACAAGTCTCGAATATACGCATTCTTAAACAACAATATAATTCTTCTTATTAACTTGTGTCCAATGTACTGCAGCCTCTGTTTTATGGATTAGTTGCCTCTGTTAATCTCATCGATAGCTTCACGCATTAGTTTTGGTATGCCTCTTTGAGATTTATTAACATAATTAATTGTATAGCTGCAGCATGCATAAGGGTCCAATATGAACTGAATATCAAAATTCTCTCTTTTTATTAAAAGAATGTGTTTTTTGTACGAATTAACGTTAATTGCAGCAAAAATTCTCTTAGGGAAAATTTGTGATTTCTTCAAACCATATAACCAGTAAGAGAGGTTCACTCGATTATAAGGTAGAAAATTTTCAAAAGTGATTAACTGATCAGTTATGTCAGCATCGAAAGACGAATTTAAAAAGTTATAAACATTTTTAAAATTTTGACGATTGCTAAGCAATTTGATGGGTTTCTCTGGGCAGAGGACTTAGAATTTCAGTTTGAGGCATTGGGAAATGTGGAATACCAATGCGACAAATAGAGTTTCCTATTACTTAACGTGTGCATGAATGCCCGTGCTTTTGCATCTGGTATTCGATATATGGAGAGAGGCTTATATTTGTTACATCTGTAGTAAAAAGTTGACCAATGAAGTCTATTACTGGAGGAATTCAACTCGCCAGTAGTACATGACGACCCTATTTTGACCAAAAATGCTTCCCTGCTTTGTCATTAACTTAAACAACTGCCTAAACCGTTAGTCGAAATACCTTGAACACGTTAAAGGATCAATGCGGATCAATCGCATTTTCTCATTCGTAGCCAAAATTGATACATATTCTTCTGTAACTTCTTGCTTGTCCACATAGTTTTTCAGAAGGACAAGCAGCTCTAACCATCTACTTTCTGCAGCCGACAAAGTAATAAAGAAAGTTGGTAGCTCAAACTGACGAATCATGGCCATTACCTTTCATTTCTCTGCCACCCAATAAGCCTTCGTCGTGGCGAATAAGATGGTCCATATGTTCTTCATTAAGAGCGTTAGAAACAGTTATGGGACAGTTTGGCAGTGTGCTTTCTCAAGCAAATTGAAGTATTGTTTCTAATACTTATAAGCTTTTAATTGAAGAATAACTTATACAATTCTACAACCTCTCCTATCAAAATTTCGAAGCTCAGATCTAACAATGGTTGTAAAACTTTCTGAACACTTTCTTTTGTTGTTAGCATGTAATAAAGGTAATGCTAATTCCTCACAATCAGCATCCATATCTAACTGATTATTGTCAAGTAGAGTTTCTTGATCCCCAGGATTAAGCTCCTCTGTTTTAACATCCCCTTCAGATTGGAAAGGTTGTTGAAATTCTCTATTGAGCTGTTCAACTAGATCATCATCTGCTTGAGAAGCTATTAATAGAACAGTATCGGAAGTAAAATTTGATATCCATTGTTCATTCAAAACTACATTGTGCTTTCCTGCAATCTTTAATGGCCTAATGGGTTTATTCCATCCTACATCTAAGGTCGAGCTGTATTACTTCTGCTTCATGAAAGGCTCGTGGAAGGGAAGTCACGGCGCTGATAACCTAAATTGGAACATTTACTACAGCTACTTCGATTGCACTTTGACACCTATCGACTTAATGACCCAGAGTGGTAGTCGAGGAGAAAAAAGTCTCTCTTCTAATGGAGTTAAACGCGTAGGGCAATTGGAAAATCTAAGCCATTTGTAATGAAAAATTTTGGTTTCCTGCCAGCTTTTATATCACTGCAACAAGTATTGCCGAAATGATAAATGTCTTCCGCAAATGAAAACACATTCGAAAGACTTAAAATATTAGAGCTAAATTCGTTGTGACTTTCAATAAAACCATGAGAAATTTTGATGAGTTGATGGGGAAACCACAGGCCTTTGCAACAAACCTGATTTGGACCCAGCTTTACTAAACTACGTATTAAAACTTCAGCTCAATATCGTCCTGAAAACAATTTGCACGATTTGCTCTCATACGGTCAGCATTTCGGTTATTTTCTAAACTGCAGCAGACTGAACTATCGGCTGTCTTCGACTGTTTGACCTATTTTGACTATCGCCTACACTTTCCCGGTCTCGAGCTCCATCTCTTGTCCTAGCCTGCCTCCTATCCCGAGTGTTTTGCTGCCTTTCAGTATTCTTGTTATACTCTCTGCAAGAGTATTTGAAAAGTATGTAATAGGCAAAAGAAGGCGTGGCAGACCCCATAACATCTTCATCAACATCACAAGCCAAGTCGATATAGCCATGTACAAAGACACGTATCAAAGTTCATAATTGATCGCAATGCCAATGCACGTGTGCAAGCGAGACAGAAATATACAAACATATGAATGAACGTTTACGCTGCTTGTGTAGCGACAGCACTTCCCGCGGACGCTGACCGTGCCGACCAATGCAATGGTGTATGTATTACACACACATCCATACATATGTATGTGCATACATATAATGTCAATCGTATATATATGTGCATACATACAAACATATGTGCTATAAGTACTATTTTACTAAAATGATAGGGAATAAAATGCAGAGAATACCTGAGTAAAAGAAGTATATGCGCACTTTATTGTTTGATTATATTTCTGTTAAATATAACGGTGTCATTTTTTTGGATACACAATTCTGTGCAGTCATATGTTTTGTATATGTAAGTACTTCGACATTCGTCTTTGGTCTTCATTTTTAGACCCCGTACTCTAAAAAAGAGTAGAGGGGTCTATTAAGTTTGTCTGAAGCGAAATGTGCGTAACAGGCAGAAGGAGGCTTTTTTGACCCCATAAAGTATATATATTCTTGATCAGCATCAACAGCCGAGTCGATATAGCGATGTCCGTCGGTCTGTCTGTCCGTCCGTATGAACACCTGGATCTTCTAAACTACAAGAGCTAGAGCCACCAAATTTGGAATGAAAGTCCGTCTATATGTCAGGCAGATCAAATTTTTGTGCGTGGCCCCCGCAAATTGTAAAAAACATTTTTCACATCACCATAACTTGAAAACGACTAGAGCTATCGGAACCAAATTCACACAATATATGTATGGTACTATTATAATTATACTCACCAAGTTTGGTCCGGATCGGACAATTATAGCCTAAAGCTCCCATAGGACAAATCGGTCGAAAATTGGTGATTTGTATGGAGACATATTATGTGTATGGTACTATTATAACTATCCTCACCAAGTTTGGTCCGGATCGGACAACTATAGCCTATAGCTCCCATAGGACAAATCGGTCGAAAATTGGTGATTTGTATGGAGACATGTAGTTTTAGTTGAGCGATCGCAACCAAATTCACATATTATGTTTGATCCGGATCGGACAACTATAGCCTATAGCCCCATAGGACAAATCAGTCTAAAATTGGCGATTTACAGCTCCGTATAGCTCCCATAAGACAGATCAGTCAGTCAGTTATTTGTATGGTAAAATGCTCACTAGAGTGTGTACGGGGTCTATTACAGTCGGCTTGCTCGACTGTAGTCTTTCTTACTTGTTAGTACCGTTATTATAAATGTTTGTCACAGATCGTAGTTTTCTTATGAAAAAAGTATATTCGATTCTGCGTAAATGTACTAAAGAGTGCCCGAGAGCTATGTAAATATTTTAAAGTAAATTTGATTTTTTACTAAGCGTTTGTCTGTCACATAAATGGTGAGGACACTTTTAATAATTATACACACAAACTGTGTGAGTTTGGTTGCGATCACTCAACTAAGATTACATGCCTTCGTACAAATTTCTTATTTTTGAGCGAATTGTACTATGGGAGCTATAGGCTATAGTTGATT
>JAEIGM010000229.1:0-52895 GCA_018903735.1 Drosophila cardini
AAATTGAGTGATAATGCAGAAATATAATAATAGAATAGGAAAAGATAGCTTAGTGGACTGCGTGAATTTGGTTGACATCGCTCAATAGACATGAAAAATTTTCATACTAAGACTTTGAACCGATTGTTCCTATGGCAGCTATATGATATAGTGGTTCGATCCGAATGAAGTTTGGTCAACAGCTGGAGAATGATAGCAAATGCAAATGGCGTGAGTTTGGTTGAAATCGCTCACTCGACACTGAAAATTTTTATACTAAGCATTTTCATCATTTTCAACCGATTGTTCCTATGGCAGCTATATGATATAGTGGTCCGATTCGGATGAAATTTGGTTTGGACATGGGATTTGGTACTAAATGCATATAGGCTTAATTTGGTTGAAATAACTAAAAAAAAATTTATTTTCAACCGATTGTTTCCATGGGAGCTATATGATATAGTCATCCGATCCGGCCGACTTTTACAAATGATCTGCCTCCAGAGAGAATACACATCTTTACCAAGTTTCATCAAGATAGCTTTAAAACTGAGAGACTAGTTCGCATAGAAACAGACGGACAGACAGACGGACATGGCTATATCGACTCGCCTGTTGATGCTGATCAAGAATATATATACTTTATGGGGTCGGAGACGCCTCCTTCAATGCGTTACAAACTTCGTGGCAAAATTAATATACCCTCTGCAAGGATATTAAAAGGACAATTGGTGATACAATTTTGACGTATGAAGAGTTGGCTACTCTGTTATGTCAGGCTGAAGGAATATTAAATTTTCGTCCTTTATACACTATTGAAGAAGATATTAAAGATATGGAAGTATTAACTCCTGGACATTTACTAATTGGTAGACCAAATATAGAAGCAATAGAGTCTATAAATGAGGAGAAAATGAACAACTTAGACTGGTGAAAATTCATCAAGAAAATTAAAAAAGAGTTTTGAATAAAATGGATAGAAGATTATTTACATACATTACAGGAAAGAAATAAATGGAAACGGGAAAATGGAAATGTGGAAAACGGGCAAATAGTTTTGATAGTCTGAAAACTGACATTCAGCCAGGTGGCCCTAAGGAAAAATCGAAGAAGTTCATAAGGGCGCGGATGAAAAAGTTAGAGTAGCAAAGATAAGAGTTCAATAAGGGTTGGTAACGCGACCTTTTAGTAAAATATGTCCACTAATTGGAGGTCAAGAATGATGATTCTAATAAAAGGAAACAGTCAACTAGAGGAAGTAAACTGTCAAAAATTGGGTTATATTTAGCCATGTTAATGTTACTACTGGTTTGTCAAGGGTTCAATACAGCTCCATTTAAAAGAGAGAATAAATTGGACAGTTGAAGAAGTCAACAGTACAGCATCAATATACTTGGATCCGATGGGTGATTTAGAAGTTATAACGAATTAATTATAAGTTTCGTAGCGATAAGAGTTTATATTAAAGACACGGCGCCCTCTATCGACAGCGCGGGGAGCGGTCGGGTACAACTCGCGCTGCTCGATCGAGAGCGTCGCGTCACTTTTCGATCGGAGTTAGAAGTGTGCAGACGTCGCAAGCTGGCGCGTCTGAAAAGAGAACACAGCACGTAAGTTAATGGCAGCGGGCGCCAAGACCGACGTTAGGCAGTGCAGCAGGGCACCGTAGGGTTAGCTATAATATCATTAGCGAATAATAAACAGTTGTAAGAAGACAATACGAAAGCATTTCTTCCTCCTCTCTCTACTAACTCTAACCACTTTCATAGTAGATAGGCGAGGGTCTCTTCGCCTCGCGATTTTAGGATACCCGTTACTCAGTTTAATTATATTATTAACAATATAATATATTATTAATTATATTAATAATAGTACAATCGTTTAGGTAATCGACCCTATTGATTTTAATTCAGATGACTTGAGAAACGCAGAAAATTTTCATACAAATTCATATTTACAGCGTATTTTTACCCGATCGTCCCTATGGGAGCTATACGATATAGTCGTCCGATTTAAATGAAACTTGGTCAACATATTAATATTATTGACAGATATAATCTGTGTAAGTTTTCCTTCGATTGCTTGGCCAATGCAAAAGTAATTCATATAAATTCATATTTGGAGCGTATTTTTTACCGATTGTCCCTATGGGAGCTATACGATATAGTTGTCCGATTTGGATCAAACTTGGTCAGTATATGTACTCCCTAGACGTGTACTTTATGTGTCAATTTGGTTTATATAGCATTGCTTACAAAAAAGTTTTCTATACTAAAACATGCAAAACTGCTTGGGCACTTTATCTTTCGTTTGCGACCACTCGGGCCTTTCTAGCTCTTATAGTCTCTGAGATCCTTTTGTTCACACAGACGGACAGACGGACAGACGGACGGACGGACAGACGGACATGGCTATATCGACTCGGCTAGTCATGCTGATCAAGAATATATATACTTTATGGGGTCTGCCATGTCTCCTTCTCCCTGTTACATACATTCCAACGAATACAATATACCCTTTTACTCTACGAGTAACGGGTATAACAAGTAAGAAAGGCTACAGTCGAGCTAGACGACTGTAAAAGACCCCGTACTCATAGTATTTGCAATAAAACACTTTGAAACAAAACAATCAGTTTGTAATAGGAATGCAAGTCGCCAAGAAAATGCCGATATCGATATTAATTAAAATATCACATCAAATCAAATATCGATATTATCAACAACTGAATTCAAATACGCTATAGATATGGACATAATGACCAAATATCGCATTCGAGATCATATCGCAATTATAATTACTATCGTATTGAATATCGATATATGATTTATCGTATCGTATGCATACATGTGCATCCATCGTCCGCGAGCAGCGCTGTCGCTACACAAGCAGCGAAAACGTTCGCTCACATGTTTATATGCTTCTGTCTCGCGTGCACACATGCATTGACATTACGTGCAATTGTTAACTTTGTTACGTGTCTAGCTCTTTTGTTTATTGTCCGATTTGTATGTAACTTTCAGGTTAGTTTATGATACTTTGTCTCTAAACGAATTTAAAATTACAATACCGTACGATAAGTGCAAATGCCTTAAAAATGGCATTGAAGTTTGAAAATTATTTCATTCGTGTGGGAAAACGGGGCGTGGCAGTCTAAAAATTTGAATGACAATGCATTTATGCTGTCTCTAGCAACCTGTATACCAAAAACGGTGCTATAGTTACTGAGATAATCGCTTAAAACATCAATTTTTTCCTAGGAGACCATAGTTTTTACAATTTGCGGGGGCGGCAAGGGGCGCGGCAAAGATTTGAAATAAACTTGATCTGCCTGACATAAAGACGGACTTTCATTTTAAATTTGGTGGATCTAGCTTTTGAAGTTTAAAAGATCCAGGTGTTCATACGGACAGACGGACAGACTTACATTGCTATATCGTCTCGGCTGTTGATGCTGATCAAGAATATATATACTTTATGGGGTCGGAAAAGCCTCCTTCTGCCTGTTACGCACATTTCGCTTCAGGCAAACCTAATAGACCCCTCTACTCTTTTTTAGAGTACGGGGTCTAATAAAAACAACGAAACCAAACGAGGCGCGCAAAACGCGTACAGGGTACCGCGGTTTATTGTTGAGTGCGCAGTGTGTAACGGCTGCGCGCAAGCGGTGCGACATCGGTACCTCGAGCCAATGATTCGTGCGTGAAATTAAATGTTGGTTGTGGAATAATGTGATTAACGTCGCCACCACAACAAAACAAAATTGGAGAAAAAATAAAGAGAGACATGTTTACAGAGGGCCAGAGCCGAATTTTCTGAACGGAAAAATGTATACAATGTGTACAAATGTACACAGTGGGCCAAGGGCCGAATTTCTTAAAAAAAAAAAAAAAAAAAAAAAAAAACAATAAATATAAAATAAAACAAGAAAGAAAAGTACAGTCGAGCACGCCCGACCGTAGAATACTCTCTGGGGGGCGTGGTATCGAAAAAAAAAGATTCTTGTATTGACTGACTTAATATCTAGTCGATTGTGACTAAATTCAAACTTGTAGCTGTTACCATCTCTGAAATCTGTTTGTTCATACGGACAGACAGACAGACGGACAGACGGACACACGGACAGACAGACGGACATGGCTATATCGACTCGGCTTGTGATGCTGATCAAGAATATGTATACTTTATGGGGTCGGCCACGCCTCCTTCTGCCTGTTACATACTTTTTTTTTTCACAAACCCAATATACTCTCTCTTGCGCTTGGTGCCTGCGGAGCTGCAACGAGCCGGCGGGTAAAGAGGAAAAGAGAGCAAGGCCAAGGAGCGGAAGTGACTGGGAGTCCGTGGTACCGTGGGCCGGAAACTTTTTTTTTCCTGGAGAAAAAAAAATAATTATAATACAGGAAGACGACAAATCTGAGAAAGTCAGGATGAAATCAGGTGAGTCGAAAAATCTTGGGGTAGCCGTGCGCTGGGTGTACTACAGGCGCAGAGAAGACCTCATGGCGATGCTCCGGGAATTCGATTTGGACGACGGGGTCCGCGTGGAGGATTTGGGGAAGAGGCTTGCCGCGTTCATTCAGGCGAGTGACCACTCGGCGGAGGCGTGGGCACGACTGGCGGAGCTGGAGGCTCAATACGCCAGGCTTCAGGAGCCGCCTCGGACAGGCGCATTGCTTTGCGTCGGTGCTAGGTCGCGGCAACGGTCAGACCCTGACCTACGGGATGCTCGCCTTTACGGGCATGCGGAGCCGCCGTCGTGGGAACCATCGACAGCGCATGCTCAATTCCCGCCGAAGATCCGGCTGGAAGATGTACACGGACGCAACAGAGATGTCTCTAGGCCACTTGATTGCGCTGGCGTGTGTCCCGTCTACGAGGATTACCGCGAGGACCTACGGAATTGATCTCGCGTATATGCCCGGAGCCGTAAGCGAGGTGCTGTGCGGGAAGGCCGCTGAATGGTTCCTCACCAGTGGACTGAGTGACGCATCTTGGCCTGTCTTCTGGAGGGAATTTCTGGAATTCTTTTTGCCTCCCCGGCACTTCGAGCGTCTGGAGGACCAGATTAGGTCCCGTCGCCAGCGACGCGGAGAAACATTCAAGGACTACCTGGTGGAGATAAGGCTGCTCATGCGTCACGCTGGATACGACGCAACACAGGAGTTGCACCGAGTATACGAGAATTCTTCTCCGGAATACCGCTTGTATGTCCGGAGGCAGGATTTTGCGTAGTTACAGCAGCTCACCCAGATGGCAGCGGAGTTCGAAAGCATGCGGGACCAGGAATGCGAGGAGGATGCGGGGTGCGAAGCCGCCTCGGTCGATGTGACCCTGAAGGTCGCGGACGAGGGGGACCACAACAGGGAGGGCTATCCCCCTGTGGTCGGTTTGCCCTCGAAAGACGGCGAGCATGTAGTGCTCTCGAAGGCTGAGGTCACAGGAGCGAGGAGCAGCGACGGGGATAGTGACGAGCGCGCGATCGGCCCGTTTTTGAAGACGGACGAGGAGTCCGCGGCCAGCGGCTTTGGGAGGAGCGACAGACCGTCGCGCAACCCTCGACCCGCGGAAACCATTCCGAGGGCCGAGTACGTCGCCCATTTCGAGCCGGCCGAGTCGAATGAGGAGGGGGGCCCCCCTTGTTCAGACGTCGCTTCGACCAGATGCGGTTCGAAGTCGACCAGACAAGTGTCTGTCCCCGGGTCAGCATTCGCTATTGGCCGAAAAAGGTTCCGCCAGGACGCACAAACAAGCGTCTGAGCTCGCGCAGACGGCAGACAGTTGGGTCGCCCAAGAGCCCACCGGAAAAGAGGATAGTTGCCCCATGGCCGCCAGTCACGCCGGTTAAACCACGGAAACGGCTCCACAACCCGGAAGACTTGTACCCCGAAAGCCCGACGTGGGGGCGAATGGGATGCAGGTAGAGAGCGAGGAGCCGGTCCGCCCCACGACGCCACAGGAGGAGGAGCTGCTGCCGGATCTCGAGGATATATTGGAGGGTTGGAGGCCCGACTTCGAGGATTTGCTCTCCGTCATGGCGACGCCGGAGACACCCGTCCTGTCCGCTAACTGGCTGGTGTTCGTTGAGCGCCAAGACCGTCGCATTGCTGCAACGGGAGATAGCGACTTCCGAGAGGAGCAATCACAGCATCAACAGCCGAGACGATATAGCAATGTCCGTCTGTCCGTCTGTCCGTATGAACACCTGGATCTTTTAAACTACAAAAGCTAGAGCCACCAAATTTAAATTGAAAGTCCGTCTTCATGTCAGGCAGATCAAGTTTATTTCAAATCTTTGCCACGCCCCTTACCGCCCCGCAAATTGTAAAATACAATGGTCACCTAAGAAAAAAATGATGTTTTAAGCGAATATCTCAGTAACTATAGCACTTAGGAGTACCATTTTTGGTATACAGGTTGCTAAAGACAGCATAAACGCATTGCCATTAAATATTTTGGACTGCCACGCCCCGTTTTCCCACACAAATGAAATAATTTTCAAACTTCATTGCCATTTTTAAGGCATTTGCACTTATCGTACGGTATTGTAATTTCAAATTCGTTTGGAGACAAAGTATCACAAATTAACCTGAAAATTGCATACAAATCGGACAATAAACAAAAGAGCTAAACACTTAACAACAATTTGCATCCCTATTACAAAGTGATTGTTTTGTTTCAAAGTGTTTTATTGCAAATACCATGAGTACGGGGTCTTCTACAGTCGGCTAGCTCGACTGTAGCCTTTCTTACTTGTTTTTTTTTTGTCACTTGTGCGCTTGCTTGTACATACTGGCGGGGCTTTATGTCGCCGGTATGTAACGCATCCACAAACTGCAGCGTCCCTGCTCGGGCGCCACTTGTAAAGACGATTCCCAGCCGGGGTACAGATCAACGAGTATACTCGAGTATGTTCGAACATTTCAAACAACGATCGGGTAACGATTCAGCTCAGCGTGGTTTCCGAAAATGTTCGAATCACAACGATTCAGATGACCGTTTTCTGACTTGAATCGAACCTGAATCGAACCTGAATCGAACCTGATTCGAATCTGAATCAGACTTGATTCGAACTTGATTCGACCATTTTGGTCGCAATCGACGATTGAAGCGACGCAACGAGTCTGAATGTCATTTCAGTACAAATCGCTCGAGTAGCAAGCATGTTCGCTGCTTCGCTTGCGTTGCGTGTCGTTCGTAGTGCTGCCATTTTTGATTTGAAAAAATGCTAGATCTGCGGCCAAAAAAGCAAAAAAGCTAAATCCCATTGAAAATAAAAAAGAAAATTGATTTTGTTTTCTCTTTTTTTTTCTTAAATATTTAACAAATGTAAAAATAAAAGTATTAACTATAAAAAAATGAAATATATAAAAAATATGTGCATTGATTTTCCTATGCGCGCATAAAAAAAAGCTAGATCTGGGGGAAACATTTCATAGAGCAACACTAATAGCACGCGCAACAAGCCTGAGATTTGTCTAAGTTTGATTGTATGCGTGGCATGGCATGGCATACCACGCATTTCGCGTATATTTTTTTTTAACAGAAACTAATTAATTCAAGTTAAACGAATAATTTTCTTAGAAAATTGGAATACGAGGACAACTATAACAAGTACAGCCTACACACGCTTGATTCCCTTTAAGATTTCCAGTCATTTATAAAAATATATTTTTTACATTAAACACTACTGTTGTCTTTGCCTAGTGTATGCGTTTCAGCCTTCTTGTGTTTAATAAAAAAAACCCATGGGTCAGACAACCTGCTGCACTTATTGCGCTGAACCCTTTTACAAACAACAGTTTCATACTCTTACCAAACAAGGGAATTTAGAAAAGGTCAGCCTGCCAATGTGTAACTGTTGAGCGTTCCAAAATATTTAAATCGATTATTGTAACACAAAAGAAATATTCATTGCACAGCAACATATTTAAGCTCGGCAAATAAACGTATCAAAAGAATATTCATAGCAATTTTATTTTTAAACAAGAAAGAAAAGTACAGTCGAGCACGAACGACCGTAGAATACTCTCTGCAATTTATTCCCGATTATTTTAATAAAATCGGTATTCGGGTATTTCAATTGAAAGTACTTGCAATAAAACACTTTGAAACAAAAACATCTGATTGTATGTTTGGACATACATATACATTTGACATTATATGTATGCACGCACATAAGTATGTGTGTATATGTAATATATATACAATTGGTTGGCACAGCCAGCATTCGCGGGAAGCGCTGCCGCTAGAAAGCAGCGAAAATGTTCGCTCACATGTTTGTATGTTTCTATCTCGCTCGCACACATGCAGTGGAATGGCGTTAAATTATAAACTTTGTTACGTGTCTAGCTCTTTTGTTTATAGTCCGATTTATATGCAACTTTCAGGATAGTTTGATATACTTTGTCTTCAAACGAATGTGAAATAACAATACTGTACGATAAGAACATATGCCTTAAAATCGGCATTGAAGTTTGAAAGTTATTTTATTTCTTGCGGGAAAAGGGGGCATGGCAGTCCAAAATTTTTGATGCATTGTATCATTTATGCCGTCTCAAGGAACCTGTATACCAAAATTGGTGTTCCTAAGTGCCACAGTTACTGAGATATTCGCCTAAAACATCAATTTTTGACGAGGTATGTTTAGTTTTTTGCTCATTGTGGGCGAACGGGGCGTGGCATCGAAAAAAAAAAGATTCTTGTATTGACTGACTTAATATCGAGTCGATAGAGTCCAAGTTCAAACTTGTAGCTCTTACCATCTCTGAAATCTGTTTGTTCATACGGACAGACAGACGGACGGACAGACGAACAGACGGACAGACAGACAGGCGGACAGACGGACATGGCCATATCGACTCGGCTAGTGATGCTGATCAAGAATATATATACTTTATGGGGTCTGCCACGCCTCCTTCTGCCTGTTACATACTTTTTTTTCACAAACCCAATATACTCTCTCTTGCAGAGAGTATAAAAATATTCTCAATGCCACCAAATCATTTTCTTTAGTGATATCGCTGAAAATATTAAAATATTTCATGTTTTCATTTCATTTCATTTCTTAAAAGTTTCTATGTTAATTGCTTGCAACATGTTGTACAGCGGTAAAATACTCCAGTATATACTCGAGTAAAACGAGTATAATCAAGCTGGCGGTTCGGGCACAAACGATCGAGTATAAAATTTGTTCGAACCAAAACGATTACGAGCAAACACTCGAGTATAATTAAAATTTTTATACTCGTTGCAGGTCTCTGATAGCGATATACCGTATTTGAATTCAGTTGTTGATAATATCGATATTTGATTTGATGTGATATTTTAATAAATATAAATATCGGCATTTTCTGGGCAATTAGCATCCCAATTACAAAATGATGGTTTTGTTTCAAATTGTTTTATTGTAAATACTACAGTCGTCTAGCACGACTGTTGCCTTTCTTACTTGTTATGAATTATTCCGCTGCGTGTACTCATTTGCACATATACATATTTGCCGTTTCTCTTAATTCCGCTATTCCTTAAGATCTGCATATGTTCGATAGTGGGTTTACTTTTACTTGTTCGTACTCAGTTTCTGCTTGTGTCAACGCTGCTGATATATACGTATAAGATAAGTACATATAAGCGCAAGCAGACATACGTACGTATGCTGAGCAGCCGCAATTTTAATAGTTGTTAGTAAATCGTTTGCCTACTAACGTATGTTGTTTTGTTTGTTTGCATAGATCGCAGTCCACTCCTGTTTAATTATAATAAGCCGAATATCGCTAATTAGGTGATTATCGTTGAACAGTCGCTGGCGCGTCTGAGTGGTTTATTGTTTTTATACTCTCTGCAAGAGAGAGTATATTGGGTTTGTGAAAAAAAAAGTATGTAACAGGCAGAAGGAGGCGTGGCCGACCCCATAAAGTATATATATTCTTGATCAGCATCACAAGCCGCGTCGATATAGCCATGTCCGTCTGTCCGTCCGTCTGTCCGTCTGTCTGTCCGTCTGTCTGTCCGTCTGTCTGTCTGTCCGTATGAACAATTAGATTTCAGAGATGGTAACAGCTACAAGTTTGACTTTAGTCGCAATCGACTCGATATTAAGTCAGTCAATACAAGAATCTTTTTTTTTTTCGATGCCACGCCCCATTCGCCCACAATGAGCAAAAAACTAGACACACCTCGAAAAAAATTGATGTTTTGGGCGAATATCTCAGTAACTATGGCACTTAGGAACACCAATTTTGGTATACAGGTTCCTTGAGACGCCATAAATGCATCGTTATTAAAAATTTTGGACTGTCACGCCCCGTTTTCCCACAAAAAATAAAATAATTTTAAACTTCGATACCGATTTTAAGGCATATGTTCTTATCGTACAGTATTGTTATTTCACATTCGTTTGAAGACAAAGTATATCAAACTATCCTGAAAGTTGCATATAAATCGGACTATAAGCAAAAGAGCTATCCATGTAAGAAAGTTAATAATTGAACGCAAAGCCAATGCATGCGAGCAAGATAGAAACATACAAACATGTGAGCAAACGTTTTCACTGCTTCCTAGCGGCAGCGCTGTCCGCGAGTGCTGGCCGTGCCAACCAATTGTATATGTATTACATATACACACATACATATGTGCGTGCATACATATAATGTCAAATTTATATGTATGCAAATTTGTATGCATAAACAGATGTTTTTGTTTCAACGTGTTTTATTGCAAGTACTATTAATTGATATTCTTGGATACCGACTTTATTAAAATGATCGGGAATAAAATGCAGAGAGAATTCTACGGTCGGGCGTGCTCAACTGTACTTTTCTTTCTTGTTTTTACTGCCAGCGCTTATCTGCATACGCTGCGCTGCTATAGCTTCTCTTATCTCTGTTATTCGAGAAGTCTACTTATTCAGCTGATTAACTTTATTCATCTGATTATCTTCGCTCATATCATCGGTTAACTGTCTTTAATCAGCTGATTATCTATAATCATCTGATTATCTTCGCGTGTTTTTTAGGCCAACTGTCTGTCAGCTGATTATCTTTAATCATCTGATTATCGTGCTTCATTCGATCTTTTTTATTAACTGATTACTTCTTGAGTACACTTACGTGCACTCAATTTAGAAAAATTTAATATGGCGCACAAATCGAATTCAAATGAAACCGTTTTCGTTGATGAGGAAAGTTGCTTCACCACCCGTTTAAGTCATTTGTTCGTTAAGTTGGAGAAAGTAGAGAGCGACATAGAGCGTCAAAGGAGTTCACTAATTAATTAAATGGTGACTCCAAGTAAAGAGATTCAGTGCCGGCTAGATATACTAAACTCGTATATTTCCAAAGCTATGGACTTGGAGTCAGAAATCGATACAATAAATCCAGATAATACTAGCCGCGCAATGCTTGAGGAAACATGTATGTTGGCCCGGTAGTCATACATGTCTGTCTTTAGTGCTGATCAGCTTTCTCACCATTCACACCTGCCCAAGCTAAAGTTGTCTAGATTCAGCGGTAAACACTCAGAGTATAGACAATTTATCGGTTTTTTTAATAGTTTGGTAGATTCTGATCGCTCGCTATCAAACATTGAAAAATTCAACCATTTGATATCGTGCTTATCAGATGAGGCTTTGGGAACCATCAGAGCTTTCCAGGTGTCATAAGATGGTTCAAATGGTTTGTAGGCGTGGTGGGGTAGTTTGACAGTGTCTTATGATGGTAAATAAAAAAACACAATAGCTTTCATAACTAAAAACTAATACAGAGTATTTATTCATTACTCGTTTAAATGTTAATTCATGAAACTTCAAGTAATAATTTTGTACATAATTTTCAGGCTTATCCATTGACGCGTACGTTCCGTCCGATCGCTAGCACATCTCGACGATGACTCTCTTTTCTACAACACTTGGCAACATGTTGAAATGGCACCATGTTGAAATGTTGTTAGTGTGTTTCAATCCTGATGTAGAATCGTCCCCGATTAGGTAGTCGTTTTCAGATCTGAGGAATATACTGAACAGTATTTCCGTGTCGTTATCTGCATACTAGGGATATCCTCGATGACGTATAGGTCATTGTCCAACAACTTCTTTACTTGATATTGTCCACGATATAGAGGCTCAAGTTTACGTGATTTACCTATTGCAGCTGGTTCGTTTTCTACTACAACTAGATCACCTGTGGAATATAAGATTGGGTTAGAGTGTTCGCTGTCAAACCGTTTCTTCCATTTGGCTCGTTCGGCATGGATATTCGCAACAGCTTCATCGTATTTTTCTGTTGGTTCTTCTGCTCGGATTCCACCGTCAAGATCATCGTGGATGGCAGCTGCCAAATGATTATGAACGACGTCAAGAGGTTTGAATTCAAAGACTAAATCGTTTGGACTAAATCCTGATGTTTCGTTGCGCTGCGAATTGACAGTCCATTGTAACGTTCGTAGGGTTAGATCCCAGTCCTTTGCTGTGTTCGTAGAGCTTCGAAGAAAACTTAAGATGGTTTGATTTGCTCGCTCAACTTGTCCATTAGCTCTCGGAGTTCGTACAGCATTTTTAATATGATGTTTCATATTTTGCGTACAATACTCTTAAAACATCGTGGAGGTGAATGCGGTCCCTCTGTCCGATACTATACATTTTGGACTTGAAGTAACAACAAGTCATACATGAAGAAATATAGTCCTCCGCGTACTTCCTTATTTTTGGAAACCAAAATCTTTCTTGAATACGTGCAATAGTCTTTCCCAATCCAAAATGTCCAACGTCGTCATGGCACAATTTGGCAATGCGCCACCTCACATTTTTCTGCACTACAAATCTTGTTTCTTTTACTTTTCTGTACAGTCGGTTATTTTGAATGAGGTCTTGGCTTTTCTGCTTCTCATGGTTCGTTTGGCATGCACCATTCATGACAGCAATTATTTTTACGAGATCTGAATCTTGCAGTTGAATCATCAATAGCCAATAGTCTACGTTGTTCGTTATGAGGCGAATAGTCTCCTCCAGGCTCATCACAGGAGTACTGTCTGGCGCTCGGCTCATTGCATCGACGTGAGCCATTTTTGTTTCTTCTCGATGAACAATTTCGCAGTCATAATCCAAAATACTAAACCACCAATGAGCTACTTTCGGTATTAGTTCCTTATTTGCCTTAGCCTTAGCAATGGCAACACAATCTGTAACTAATCGAAACGGTTTTCCCAGTACGTAAACTCGAAATCGTTTTTGAGTTTCTACCCCAGCTAGTATCTCTAGCTCGTAGCTATGATATCGGCTTTCGGCATCATTACAATGGCGACTGAAGTAACAAACGGGTTTTCAACTGATATTGTCGTGGGTCTGCAACAATACTCCGGCTAATCCAATGGCACAGGCGTCCGTATGAACTTCATGATAAGCAGCAAAATAATATAATTTCAACACGGGTACACAGCAAAGTTTGTTGATGAGTTCTTCAAATGACTTGCGATGCTCCTCCGTCCACTCAAACTTGGATTGTGCAGTTTTGCGTAACTTCGTCAATGGTCTTGTGATTAGCGAGTAATTTTCCACAAACTTACGGAAGAATCCTGTCAGCCCAAGGAAACGTCTGACTTCGGTTATGCTGTGGGGCTCTTGAAGTTTTTAATGGCACTTATGTTTTCCATTCCACTTGTTATACCATCGTGATTTACAACGACGCTCGATTCCTTCCTCAAATGTCTTACTCGGAATTATCACATCATCCAAGTAAGCGAGAACTTCTCCACGATTCATTTGACTAATTACCTTGTTCATAACGCATTGAAATAAAGCCGGGGCTTGGTTCATTAATCCAAAAGGCATTCTATTGAACTCATAATGTCCATCGGTGCTTACAAAGGCTGTAAACTTCTTTGATGGTTCGTCCAATCCGATTTGATGATATCCCATACGTAAGTCCAGTTTCGTGAAGTATCGATTGCCAGCTAATTGTGCAAATTGTTCCTCCAAATTTTGCATTGCATCTACAAACGCCTTTGTGCTATTTATCTCCTCCAAATTCGTCTAGTGTTATCATGCAGCTTTCTGTTACGCCTATCTGATCAGCAAATGATTTCCGTAATAATGTTCGAGTACTACCAGGATCTACAAACGCCTTTGTGCTATTTCCGTTTACCACAATCATTTTACAGATGTCTTCATCCGGCTTCTCTTCGATTTTGTTAACACGTGGACTATTCTAACTATTTTCCAGACAACTTGCGGCGGCATGAGTGGTATGATTGCATACAGAATACCGTGGCTTTCGTTGTGGTTCAGGACATTTCAATGCATAATGGCCAATCTTGTGACAATTAAAACATTTGACATTGTTTTTGTCCTTCTCATTGATTGCGTGCTTAGCCATTGATACCTCATTACGTTTTTGTGTGGAAGTGTTTGAATCTGGTTTGTTGCCATACGTCGACGAATGCTTAATTTCGTTATGAGCTGTGTACGTTAAAATGTCATTAACAAATCATTGCAAGAAGCATATTGATTTGATATCTTCCGTTTCAAATCGGAGTCGTTGATTCCGTTGATAATATGGGTCGTAATCGCTGAGTCTGGTAATTCATCCTTCTTTCCTAGTGAGAAAATTTTGTAGAAGTACTCCTGCGGCGATTCGCTAGCTCCTCTACGTATCTTAGACATTTTAACGTAAATATCAGCCGAATTTTCTATATAAGGAAAATCATTTAGGAATCTAGCGACGAACTCATTCCATGACTGATAGACGACATCAATGGCATCAACCCAATATTTTGCAGCACCTTTCATCTTTTGTTGCACACCGAAGATCAAAATTTTATCATTCCATTGATATGCATTTCGTAGGAAGTAAACACGTTTAATAAACTGACGCGAATCCAAGGATTTGTCAGACGCTGGGTCGAATTTCGGCAATAAGGCTACAATTTCCTTGACGTTTGCATACGGATTGGAGAAATTCGGATTTGAATACGAGTTGTACGGATATGTTTTCCGTATTCTTGAGCAATTCTATTTGCATTTACGAAATGGTCTTGTCCATGAAAAACCTTTCTGTTTGAGAATGTTTCACCTCTCGTTTGTCTATACATTTGGCCAGGTGCGATCGTTTGTGGATAAGAAACATATTCCATCTTTCCATATCGTTGATTCGTTGCCACATATTCGTTAGGTCCATGTATTCGAGAGCTGGTAAAATATTGCGGGATCTTTGCAATATTTGCTATGTTCGTTTGCCCATGCAGCTGATGCGTGGCTACATTTTCGTTAGGCACATACGTACATGATTGCACCATGTTGAGGAAACGTCACAACATTTGCCAAATTCATTTTCCCATACGATTGGAGTTTTGTCGATCAAACATGTTGCGTGTTGCGCAGCCGTTGTTGAAACTGGATGAAACTGGTGCTCAATTTCTAACGATTGTGAAATAGCCGAATTCACCGTTACTTGTGGCTGTGAGACCACAGACGCGCGACTTGTTGGTGCCAATGCTTGCAAACGCGATGAACTCAATGAAGAATTAAAAGACTTTTCTTTTAACTCTTTGATCATACTCTCCAGCTCACTGATTTTCTCTATTATTGTCTGGTTCTCCATTTCAGCACTTGTGTAGTTATCATCACTAATCTGGTCATGCTCTTGTAAACGTTGCATTGATGTTTCTCTTGTTCCAGACGTTGATAACCCAGCAAATTTGCACTTGCTTATCATATTATCAAGCTATTTCTTTTTCTACCGTTTGCACATCTATCCCACTTTTGACTTGTCACAAGATGGTTCAAATGGTTTGTAGGCGTGGTGAGGTAGTTTGAAAGTGTCTTATGACGGTAAATAAAAATAGTAAGAAAGGCTACAGTCGAGCGAGCCGACTGTAAAAGACCCCGTACTCATTCTAGCGCGCGTTTTATCATACAAAAAAGTAATTTTCGAACGATTTGTCCTATGGGAGCTATAGGCTATAGTTGTCCGATCCAGACCAAATTTGGTGAGGATAGTTACAATGCTACCATACACATAATGTGTTAGTTTGGTTACAATCGCTCTACTAAAACTTCATGTCTCCATACAAATCGCCAATTTCCGACCGATTTGTCCTATGGGAGCTATAGGCTATAGTTGTCCGATCCGGACGACATTTAGTGAGGATAGTTAGAATTTGAAGGATAGGATAGAAGGATAGTGTGAATTTGGTCTCCCTAGCTCTAGTCGTTTTTAAGTTATGGTGATGTGAAAATAGTTTTTTACAATTTGCGGGGCTTGATCTGGTCGCGAAGCAGACGGACTTTTAATTTTTGATTTGTTTATGTCAGTTGGAGATGAGCAAGACTTCGCTAACGCTATCTTGATACATATAGTCATATCTAAGGTTGATCCTCATACAAAGTCGATGTATGAGGAGCAACTTGACTATAATACATTACCGAAATGGGCCGATTGTGTCGCGGCTTTGAATAGGCGATATCAGCATTTATCTGCTGAAGAAAGTTCAAAGTCGAATGTCGAGATAGCAGTTGAACCCTCATGCAACTGTGCAGTGCCAACCATATGATTGGAAATTGCCAAGGGTTTGCAGCATTGCCAGTTGACAAAAGATTTAATATCGTAAAATCTAGTCAACTTTGTATCAATTGCTTGCATTTAGAGCACAGAGTGACCAACTGCAATGCGTCGAAGTGTAGACTTTGTTCTCGTCCTCATAACACTCTCATTCATAAATACGCTGTAGAACCATTGCAAGCATCTGCTCATACTGCCATATGAATCATGTTGCTAGTTCGAGACAGGTTTGGTCAAAAACGAAACGCTAGAGCCTTGTTGGATTCAGGCTCGCAGGTGAATTTAATGACGGAAGAGCTCGCTCAAGCTTTGCGCCTTCAACGCAAAAATAAGTGCTTGATCGTAAAGTCGGTTGGACTGGCTAGATTGATAGCAAAAAGCGAAGACTGTGATCTTCCCATCAATCGGTGGAAGATTCCATCAAATGTCGAGCTGGCTGACCTTGAGTTTTATAAGCCCCAGCAAATAGACATGCTGTTGTGAGCAGACACCTTTGACTTGCTACGTACTGGACAAATAAGATTGGCGAATAATTGTCCGGTGCTACAAAGGACGTTGCTTGGTTGGGTGGCATCAGGGCGGTGCAGTAAAATTCGTACCAAAAGCCCAGTATGCTGCTCAGTGATGCAACATAGACAAGATGTTCGAATTGATGCCGATGCAGATCGAAGTTGTGAGGTTGAAGCTATCCCAGAGACAACTGTTTCAGCAAACTGTTCTGCAGAGCACTTTGTGGAGAAAGCTTTCGGGACAGCATTTGAAAATTGCCGGCAGGATATTTTGGAATCAGTGCGTCTTTCAAGACTGATTCCAAACTACTTCAATGTCCGCTAGAAATGGTTGAAAGACAGGTTCTCTCGGTAGAGGGTAGAGGTTTTGATGCTGAAATCAATTTTAGATATTTGAGTGTTATGAACGAGTACCTTGTACTTGGTCGCTTGTCCGTCTCAGGTGGAACATGCTACTCAGAGGGATCTAATATCAAAGCAAATATCAAACAGGGAAAAAGGCAGGTGCCCGAAACTTTCGTAGTGGGCGAATATAAGTTGGCAAAATGGGTTTTAAACCAGTTTTACATATTTGAAGAAGGTGAAAATAAGAAACGATTGATTTCCAATAATGCCGATTCGACAAAAATACACTTGGCATGAGGAGAACACCAAGGTCAGATACTTTCAGTATCACTTTTAAGGTACCTTCGCCGAATTAAGTCCTACCAAGCAAAAAACATTGTTTGATTGGTTTGCGTATATGTTATCCCAAATATACGCGTTGGACCCATGTCGAGAGTGCGAGTTTCTGGAATGATTCAGTAATCGCTCTACATTGTATAAAAAGCTCCCCATCATTATCAGCAACATTTGTAGCCAATCGAGTTGCAGGCATCAAAGAGATGGCCAATCAAGTATCTTGGAGACACAGACCGACACTATCAAGAGGGTGTGATGTTCCGAAACTCAAATTTTGTCGTAAACTGGTAACAATGGATCAATTAAGATCAAAGTTCAATATAGAACTACACACTGTCGAACTCGAGAAGAAATGACATAGATTAGCTTTGCTGATACTGCTGAAACCAGCTCAGCGCGCAGAGCGCACAATGTCATTTGATAGGCCAAAAAAGGATGATGCATCCAAGTTTGCAATCGCTGACTCCATTGATTCACAAATCAGGCGATTTAGGAAGACGAATCATTTTGACTCAGTTAGGAGTAGACTTTTGTGGTCCCCCAATTGTGTTGCCAAACATATTGAAGAGGACGAGTCCTGCTAAGGGTGTATGTTGCGGTGCTCGTATGGTTTGCTGTTCGCTTAGGATTAATATCAGAAAATAACACTAATGCTTTACTTCGAATCCAGAACAGCTTCAGCGATACACATGTCATCCCAGTCTGGCGGTACTTGGACAAGGCAACACATTTCGTGGGAACGAGGAACCTGGGGCTGGACTTCCAGGATACATACCGACAGCAGCGCCGCCGAGGAATGAAGTGGAGGGTCATCCCTCCGAGAGGAATATTCAGGGTGGTCGGCTTAAAGCTGCCAGGCTACCAAGGGATTGAAGGCGATCCCTTCAAGGTGGTCGGAATGTTGGATCTTCAGCATAGGCTTATAGTTTACGGAATTATTATGAATTGTTAGTATAAGTAATTAGATGGAACTATTGGATTGTCTAGAAGCGTAAGCGAATCTCTTATATTTAAGCTAGCGAGTAAGTTCTTGTTTCGGCAATGCAGCTGTCGCGAGCGGCAGGCAGTCAGTTCGTTTTTGATATCGCTCTAACCACACGCACGCTGCCAAGCCTTTCCGTGATTGCCAAGTCCCAAATAAATTGTTAATTGTACGAAATTGCAATTTGTTTCTATTTGTTGTTTTTCGATTTTTACAGTTATATTGGTACCATACACATAATGTGTGAATTTGGTCTCTCTAGCTCTAGTAGTTTTCAAGTTATGGAGATGTGAAAATTGTTTTTTGCAATTTGCGGGGGCGGTAAGGGGCGTGGCAAAGATTTGAAATAAACTTGATCTGCTCGCGAAGCAGACGGACTTTCATTCCAAATTTGGTGGCTCTAGCTCTTGTAGTTTAAAAGATCTAGGTGATCATACAGACGGACGGACAGACGGACAGACGGACATTGCTATATCGTCTCGGCTGTTGATGCTGAGCAAGAATATATATACTTTATGGGGTCGGCCACGCCTCCTTCTACCTGTTACGCACATTTCGCTTCAGACAAACCTAATAGACCCCTATACTCTTTTTTAGAGTACGGGGTCTAAAAATCAGCCAAAACAAGAAAGAAAAGTACAGTCGAGCACGCCCGACCGTAGAATACTCTCTGCATTTTATTACCGATCATTTAATAAAATCGGTAACCAAGTATATCAATTGATACTTGCAACAAAACACGTTAAGACAAAAACATCTGTTCGTATGTATACACACACATATACATTTGAAATTAAAAGTATGCACGCACACATGTATGTGTGTATATGTAATACATACACAATTGGTTGGCACAGCCAGCATTCGCGGGCAGCGCTGCCGCTAGAAAGCAGCGAAAACGTTCGCTCACATGTTTGTATGTTTCTATCTCGCTTGCACACATGCATTGGCATTGCGTTCAATTATCAACTTTCTTACATGTCTAGCTCTTTTGTTTATTGTCCGATTTATCTGAAACTTTCAGGATAGTTTAACATATTTTGTCTTCAAACGAATGTGAAATAACAATACTGTACGATAAGAACATATGCCTTAAAATCGGCATTGAAGTTTGCAAATTATTTTATTTCTTGTGGGAAAAGGGGGCGTGGCAGTCCAAAATTTTTGATGACAATACAATTATGCCGTCTCTAGGAACCTGCGTACCAAAATGGGTGTTCCTAAGTGCCATAGTTACTGAGATATTCGCCAAAAACATCAATTTTTTACGAGGTGTTTCTAGTTTTTTGCACATTGTGGGCGAACGGGGCGTGGCATCGAAAAAAAAAAGATTCTTGTATTGACTGACTTAATATCAAGTCGATAGAGACCAAGTTCGAACTTGTAGCTCTTACCATCTCTGAAATCTGTTTGTTCATACGGACAGACGGACAGACAGACGGACAGACAGACGGACAGACGGACAGACGGACATGGCTATATCGACTCGGCTTGTGATGCTGATCAAGAATATATATACTTTATGGGGTCTGCCACGCCTCCTTCTGCCTGTTACATACTTTTCACAAACACAATATACTCTCTCTTGCAGAGAGTATAAAAACACAATATTATACACAAACGCAATGAATAATAATACAATAAAAGATCTAATTACTAGGAAACTACCCGTCAGAACATTAATGACCTTAGCTTGACATGACATTAAAAGTGTTTCAAAAAGTATTGAGCAAGTCGCTCAACGCGAAGGACTTTACGAAAACAATTCTAATGAACGTACTAACCAAAGTACTGACAATTCAAAAGCCAACAAAGCTAACAATGACAATCGTTGAAAAGGAAATAATCAAAATTATTATCCAAGTCCCAGTTACTCAAATAATACAAACCCAAGTAATAAAATAAAATAAAAGAAAAAGCTGAAAATAATCCGGCATTATATATAGAATTTAAACAAAACCTTGGTCAAGCTAGATCACATAACCCAATGAATTACCCAAATCAAAGCCAAAGATCCTCGAATCCTCCAATCAAAAGACAGCGAGAAAGTACCAGTGCTCACTTTAAGATGGAAACTTCTGAAAAATTTCATCAAGGAGCCTCGGACCCAGAAATACAAATCCTTTCATCAGGTAAGTAATGAATGGACAACATTTTAACTGTGTAATTGACACAGGTTCGTCCATCAATTAAACAAAACTCTCTAAATTTTCCTATCAAACCTTGCCAATTAAATGTGCAAACAATAAATGGCATTGTTCAATTAAACAAGTAAGAAAGGCTACAGTCGAGCGAGCCGACTGTAAAAGACCCCGTACTCATTCTAGTGCGCGTTTTACCATACAAATAAGTAGTTTTCGAACGATTTGTCCTATGGGAGCTATAGGCTATAGTTGCCCGATCCAGACCAAACTTGGTGAGGATAGTTATAATGGTACCATACACATAATGTGTTAGTTTGGTTGCAATCGCCCAGCTAAAACTTCATGTCTCCATACAAATCGCCCATTTTAGACCGATTTGTCCTATTGGAGCTATAGGCTGTAGTTGTCCGATCCGGACCAAACTTGGTGAGGATAGTTATAATGGTACCATACACATAATGTGTTAGTTTGGTTGCAATCGCTCAACTAAAACTTCATGCCTCCATACAAATCACGAATTTTCGGCCGATTTGTCCTATGGGAGCTATAGGCTATAGTTGTCCGATCCGGACCAAATTTAGTGAGGATAGTTAGATAGGTACCATACACATAATATGTGAATTTGGTCTCTCTAGCTCTAGTCGTTTTCAAGTTATGGTGATGTAAAAATAGTTTTTTACAATTTGCGGGGGCGGTAAGGGGCGTGGCAAAGATTTGAAATAAACTTGATCTGCTCGCGAAGCAGACGGACTTTCATTCCAAATTTGGTGGCTCTAGCTCTTGTAGTTTAAAAGATCTAGGTGATCATACAGACGGACGGACAGACGGACAGACAGACAGACGGACAGACGGACATCGCTATATCGTCTCGGCTGTTGATGCTGATCAAGAATATATATACTTTATGTGGTCGGCCACGCCTCCTTCTGCCTGTTACGCACATTTCGCTTCAGACAAACTTAATAGACCCCTATACTCTTTTTTAGAGTACGGGGTCTAAAAAAAAATAATAATCAAATAATTCACTGACGGGATTCGAACCTCGGACTTCACGCACACGCGCCAGAGCCCTAACAGCTGCACCACGCCCCTCTCTTAAAAGTGCTCGACTATCTGCATTTACATGTTATATTTTTTTTTGTTATTTTGTTATATAGCAAATATTAATAAATTGTCCCTAACGGCGCTCGAACCTATGATCTCCCGGGTTAACAAACAAGTGCGAAGAATTAGATCAGGCATCTTTACTACTTAGACCACACTCCGCATTGAAGTTTATGTAAATAATTAAAATTTAAAAAGTAAACAAACAGCATATGTCACTGACTGGATTCGAACCCGGGATCCCGGTCTAACAAACACGTACGAAGCGCGCATCTCTACTACCTAGACCACGCTCCTTATTGAAGTTGCAGGAGCTAAACGTAGAGTTAAATCTTTTATTGCAAGCAAGTGTAAACAAACAATTTATTCATAAAATTCAGCATTTTTGATTAATTTGTTTTATATGTTGTTGTTGTCCGATTTGGACCAAATTTGGTGAGGATACTTTTAATAATTATACACACATCCTGTGTGAGTTTGGTTGCGATCGGCCAACTAACATTACATGTCGCTACACAAGCAGCGAAAACGTTCGTTCATATGTTTGTATGTTTCTGTCTCGCGTGCACACATGTTTGATGTATTTTGTCTCCAAACGAATTTGGAATTGAAATCGGCATTGAAGTTTAAAAATGATTTTATTTCTTGTGAGAAAAGGGGGCTTGGCAACCAAAAAATTTTAATGGCATTATATTTATGCCTTAATTAGAAACCTGCCTACCAAAAGTGGTTTTCTTAGTGCCATAGTTGCTGAGATATTTGCTTAAAGCATCAGTTTTTTACGAGGTGTTTCTAGTATTTTGCTCATTGTGGGCAAACGGGGCGTGGCAGCGAAAATAAAAAGATACTGACTAAATTCAAACTTGTAGCTCTTCCCATCTCTGACATCTGTTTGCTCATACGGACAGACAGACAGACGGACAGATGGACATGGCTATATCGACTCGGCTTGTGATGCTGATCAAGAATATATATGCTTTATGGGGTCTGCCACGCCTCCTTCTGCCCGTTACATACTTTTCACAAACCGAATATACTCTCTCTTGCAGAAAGTATAAAAAAAATGTAATTCTAAATGAGCATCCATTTCAAATGAGATATGATCGTGAGGATTCTGTCAAGCACAAGACCGCATTTTAATCCCTTGATCCGCCCCTACAAATGATATAGCAGTAAATTACGCTATAAATAATGAGTTAAATGAAACAAATAAATTCTGATTAGAACATTTAAACGATGAAGAAGAAAATAAACTAACCAAAATTCTTTTCGAGTTTATGGACATTCAGTACAAAGAAAGTGAAAATTTGACTTTCACCAGTACAATTAAGCATGTCATCCAAACTAAACATGCAGACCAATTCAAAAGCGTCCATACAAGTATGCGCAAACATTCGATGAAGAAGTCGACAAACAAATCAAAGAAATGATTGAACAAGGCATAATTCGCAAATCAAACTCGCCTTATTGCTCACCAATTTGGATTGTGCCAAAGAAACGTGATGCATCAGGTAAAGAAAAGTTCCGTATAGTTATTGACTATCGAAACATAAATAAAATAACAATCGATGATAAATATCTTATTCGAGTCATGGATGATATACTAGACAAACTTGGAAAATCTCAGTATTTTACCACAATTGACCTTGCGAAAGGATTTCATCAGATACAAATGGACCCAAATAGTATACCAACAAAAAAGAAAGGTTATCTTTGGCTCGCCGAAGATTAAATACCCTTGCAGTCATGCATGTTGCGTTCATTGGATTCAGTTACCAGTGGTTTCTATGTATGATGCATGATATAGTTGTCCGATTTAGATGAAATTTGGTCAGCATATAGGGAATAATAGCTTATGTGTACTGCGTGAATTTGGTTGAAATCGCTCAATAGACATTAAAAATTTTCATACTAATTGTTCCTATGGCAGCTATATGATATAGTGGTTCTATCCGAATGAAGTTTGGTAACAGCTGGGAAATGATAGCAAATGCTTATGGCTTGAGTTTGGTTGAAATCGCTCAATCGACACTAAACATTTTCATACTAAGCAATTTCATCATTTTCAACCGATTGTTCCTAAGGCAGCTACATGATATAGTGGTCGGATTCGGATGAAATTTGTTTTGTCTATGGAATTTAGTACTAAATGCATATAGGCTTAAATTGGTTGAAATAGCTAAAAAAAAAAAAATTTTTTTTTCAACCGATTGTTCCTGTGGGAGCTATATGATATAGTCACTCGATCCGGCCGATTTTAACAAGTGATCTGCCTGCAGAGAAAATACACATCTGTACCAAGTTTCATCAATATATCTTTAAAACTGAGAGACTAGTTCGCATAGAAACAGACGGACAGACGGACAGACAGACGGACATGGCTATATCGACTCGCCTGTTGAAGCTGATCAAGAATATGTATACTTTATGGGGTCGGAGACGCCTCCTTCAATGCGTTACAAACTTCGTGACAAAATTAATATACCCTCTGCAAGGGTAAAAAAGGGTATTCGCAAAACTGCGTGAATCTAATTTAAAATTGCAATGAGACAAATGCGAATTCATTAAAAAAACTGAATTTCTTGGACACAAAATAACAACAGACGGAATAAAAGCGAATCTAACAAAAATCTCTGATATACAAAATTTATCAATACCAACAAGAAAGAAAAGTACAGTCAAACACGTCCGACCGTAGAATACTCTCTGCATTTTTTTCCCGATCATTTTAATAAAGTCGTTATACTCGGATACCAGTTGATAATATGTATCCACGCACACAATTGGTCGACAGGGCCAGCATTCGCGGGCAGCGCTGCCGCTAGCAAGCAGCGAAAACGTTCGCTCACATGTTTGTATGTTTCTGTCTCTCTTGCACACATGCATTGATATTGTGTTCAATTATTAACTTTCTTACATGTCTAGCTCTTTTGTTTATTGTCCGATTTAGATGCAACTTTCAGGATAGTTTGATATATTTTGTCTTCAAATGAATGTGAAATAAACATACTGTACGATAAGAACATATGCCATAAAATCGGCACTGAAGTTTGAATTAGTATTTTATTTCTTGTGGGAAAAAGGGTTGGGGCAGTCCAAAATTTTTGATGACAATACAATTATGCCATCTCGAGGAACCTGCATACCGAAATTGGTATTCTTAAGTGCCACAGTTACTAATATATTCGCCTAAAATATCAATTTTTTCGAGGTGTTTCTAGTTTTTTGCTCATTGTGGGCGAAAGGGGCGTGGCATCGAAAAAAAAAAGATTCTTGTATTGACTGACTTAATATCGAGTCGATACTGACCAAATTCAAACTTGTAGCTGTTAAATAAATAATCTTTCAATAAATAGTGTTCGAGCTAATGAATTAAATGAAGAAATAATAGCAATTAATAGAGGAATAGAGTTAATGAACAGTTTAAGTATCACCAATGCGATAGATCAAAGACTTGACATACTAATTATGAATTAACAAGAACTCCCAGAATACATTGAAGACATTTCCCATATTCGACGTGAAATTATAAATGCTTGGTATATTCAACCCTAAATTATTAAAATATGACTCACTATCACATTTAAACGCTGAAAAAAAATAAACATTAAAACATCAACTTGGTTAAAAACAACTACTAACGAAATTTTAATCATTTCCCATATTCCACGTGAAATTATAAATACCGCACAATTTGACATTATTCCTTACCCTGACGACAATAAAAACATTTTAACCGAAATTATACATGACAGTTACTACAAAATAATTAAGCATTTTCAGCAACCAATAAAGATTTAGTAATGAACAAATGTATTATTTTAATATTAAATCAAGAAAAAACAGAATGCAGATATTTAAAAATACATAAAATCTATGGAATTAAGTATGTGGAACCAAATATTAAGTTAACATGGAACTTGAATAAAACTGTACTAAATCAAAATTGTATCAATAGAGAAATGATTATTGAAGGAAATAATATGATAAAATCCCTTAATTGTTCAATCCAATTAGATGAAATTTTAATAACCAATACTATGTAAGATTACACACAATTAATTTACATAAATAATAAAGTAACCAAATTAGAACCATTGTCATATCTCCAAACCAAACAAATTATTTTACAGCAAACATAATTTTATAACACGTTCCAAATATTTACTATAACCACTTTAGTAATTATTTTAATCGCATTAATAATGTTCATTATCTTTAAATATTAAAATATTCCAAGAAAAATTATTGTAAATTATAAGAACCAAAGAGAATCAACCCCAAACATAGAATCAAATATTGAAAATAATATTGAATTAATTGACAACACAAATGAAAGCGAAGAAATTGTAATAGACCCAGCACTATATCCAAAATTATCCGCCTGAGGACAGGCTCATTTCTTAAGGATGGGGAAGTGACATATGTAGACACATATGTACCCATACATTACGCCTAGCACGCACTTTTATTTGTATTACACATTCTTCTCCCACAGATTTAAGCTAAACATTATAAAATAATCAAATGGTGACAATAACATTTCTGGCTTCCCACGAACTTATCAAATATCATAAACAATTCGCCAGAATCGCTATTCCCACCATTGGGGTTGAAACTGCTGACGTTGCACAAATCCTGGCCGACAGAATTCTCTTAAAGCTCAATCTCTTCAAGATCGAGATCTCCCTTTATTTACATAAGAGCCAAAAGCTCCAGAAGTCTAAAGTCCAATTAATAAAAGCTCAAAGCCGAAGTTTGCTAAATGTCTTCAGAACATAGCATAAGTTAGTCTAGATTTGTATCTGTACTCCGTAGTATCGTGTTGTGAAATAAAATTATATATTTTTAAATAACCGATCTTCGAACTACGTTATTATATAATAATAACTATTTAATCTGCTTCACGTGCCGAAAAAGTATTAGTGGATTATAAGCATAGGTTAATAGTAAAAGAAATTATTATGAATTGTTTGAATAAGTAATAAGATGGAACTATTGAACAGTCTAGAAGTGTAAGCGAATCTCTTATATTTAAGCTAGCGAGTAAGTTCTTGTTTTCGGTAATGCAGCTGTCGCAGCTGCAGGCAGTTGGTTCTTTGATATCGCTGTAACCACAAGCACGCTGCCAAGCCTCTCAAGAGAGAGTATATTGGGTTTGTGAAAAGTGTGTAACAGGCAGAAGGAGGCGTGGCAGACCCCATAAAGTATATATATTCTTGATCAGCATCACAAGCCGAAACGATCTAGCCATGTCCGTCTCTCCATCAGAGATGGTAAGAGCTACAAATTTGAATTTGGTCAGTATCAACTCGATATTAAGTCTGTCAATACAAGAATCTTTTTTTATTCGATGCCACGCCCCGTTCGCCCACAATAAGCAAAAAACTAGACACACCTCGGAAAAAAATTAATGTTTTAGGCGAATATCTCAGTAACTATGGCACTTAGGAGTACCAATTTTGGTAGGGAGGTTTAGAGAGACGGCATAAATGCACTGTTATTAAAAATTTTGGACTCCCACGCCAAATTTTCACACAAGAAATAAAATAATTTTCAAACTCTAATGCCGTTTTTAAGGCAGTAAAAATTACAGTATTGTAATTTCAAATTCATTTGAAGACAAAATATATCAAACAATCCTGAAAGTTGCATATAAATCGGACAATAAACAAAAGAGCTAGACATGTAACAAAGTTAATAATTAAACGCTATGTCACTGCATGTGTGCAAGCGAGACAGAAACATACAAAATATGAGCGAACGTTTTTGCTGCTTGCTAGCGGCAGCGCTGCCCGCGAATGCTGGATGTATGAATAACATTACACACATACATATGTGCGTGCATACATATAATGTCAAATGTATATGTGTGTGTATACATACAAACATATGTATTTGTTTCAACGTGTTTTATTGAAAGTACTATCAGTTGATATTCTCGGATACCGATTTTCTTATACTCTCTGCAAGAGAGAGTATATTGGGTTTGTGAAAAGTATGTAACAGGCCAAAGGAGGCGTAGCAGACCCCATAAAGTATATATATTCTTGATCAGCATCATAAGCCGAGTCGATATAGCCATGTCCGTCTGTCTGTCTGTCCGTCTGTCTGTCCGTATGAATAAACAGATTTCAGAGATGGTAAGAGCTACAAGTTTGAATTTAGTCAGTATCGACTCGATATTAAGTCAGTCAATACATGAATCTTTTTTTTTTCGAAGCCACGCCCTTTTCGCCCACAATGAGCAAAAAACTAGAAATACCTCGAAAAAAATGATGTTTTAGGCGAATATCTCAGGAACTATAGCAGTAAGGAATACCCATTTCGGTAGGCAGGTTCCTAGAGGCGCCATAATTGCATTGTCATTAAAAATTTTGGACTGACATTCCCCCTTTTCCTACAAGAAATAAAATAACTTTCAAACTTCAATGCCGATTTTATATCATATGTTCTTATCGTACAGTATTGTTATTTCACATTCATTTGAAGACAAAATATATCAAACTATCCTGAAAATTGCATCTAAATCGGACAATAAACAAAAGAGCTAGACATGTAAGAAAGTTAATAATTGAACAAAATATCAATGCATGTGTGCAAGCGAGACAGAAAACAAGAAAGAATGCTATAGTCGCCTCGCGACTTTAGGATACCCGTTACTCAGTTTAATTATATTATTAACAATATAATATATTATTAATAATATTACAATCGGTTAGGTAATCGACCCTATTGATTTTAATTCAGATGACTTGAGAAACGCAGAAAATTTTCATACAAAATCAAATTTACAGCGTATTTTTGACCGATCGTCCCTATGGGAGCTATACGATATAGTCGTCCGATTTGAATAAAACTTGGTCAACATATTTATATTATGGACAGATATAATCTGTGTAAGTTTCCCTTCGAATGCTTGGCCAATGCAAAAGTTATTGACAAAAATTCATATTTGGAGCGTATTTTTGACCGATTGTCCCTATGGGAGCTATACGATATAGTCGTCCGATTTGGATGAAACTTAGTCAGTATACGTCTCTAGACGCGTACTTTCTGTGTCAATTTGGTTTAGATAGCATTACTAACAAAAAAGTTTTCTATACTAAAACATGCTATTTTTACCTGTTTTTACCTTTGTATGCACATAGAACGCCCTAAAGTGGGCGTGTCAAAAAACAAAAACAAGCTTGTACTGCTTGGGTATTTTATCTTTCGTTTGCGACCACTCGGGCCTTTCTAGCTCTTATAGTCTCTGAGATCCTTTTGTTCACACAGACGGTCAGACGGACAGACGGACGGACAGACGGACAGACGGACGGACGGACAGACGGACATGGCTATATCGACTCGGCTAGTCATGCTGATCAAGAATATATATACTTTATGGGGTCTGCCATGTCTCCTTCTCCCTGTTACATACATTGCAACGAATACAATATACCCTTTTACTCTACGAGTAACGGGCATAAAAATACAAACAATGTGAGCGAACGTTTTCGCTGCTTGCTAGCGGCAGCGTTGCCCGCGAATGCTGGCCGTGCCGAAAAACTGTATATGTACATATACACACATACTTATGTGCGTGCATACATATAATGTCAAATGTGTATTTGCATACATACAAACAGATGTTTTTGTTTCAACGTGTTTTACTGCAAATACTATCAGTTGATATTCTCGGGTACCGATTTTATTAACATGATCGGGAATAAAATGCAGAGAGTATTCTACGGTCGGGCGTGCTCGACTGTTCTTTTCTTTCTTGTTGCTGCACCACGCCCCTCTCTTGAAAGTGCTCGACTATCTGCATTTACATGTAATATTTATTTGTTATACAATCAAAATTAATAAAATGTCCCTGACGGCGCTCGAACCCATGATCCCGGGTTCACATACAAGTGCGAAGAATTAGATCAGGCATCTTTACTACTTAGACCACACTCCGCATTGAAGTTTATGTAAATAATTAAAATTTAAAAAGTGAACAAATAGCATTTGTCACTGACTGTATTTGAACCCGGGACCCCGGGCTAACCAACACGTACGAAGCGCGCATCTCTACTACCTAGACCACGCTCCTTATTAAAGTTGCAGTAGCTAAACGTAGAGTTAAATCTTATATTGCAAGCAAGTGTAAACAAACAATTAATTCAAAAAATTCAGAATTTTTGATTAATTTATTTTATATGTTGTGGTTGTCCGATTTGAACCAAATTTGGTGAGAATACTTTTAATAATTATTCACACATTCTCTGTAAGTTTGGTTGCGATCGCTCAACTAACATTACGTGTCTTCATACAAATTTTTTATTTTTGCCCAATTTGTCCTATGGGAGCTATAGGCTATAGTTGTCCGATCCGGATCAAACTTGGTGAGGATAGTTATATTGGTACCATACAAATAATGTGTGAATTTCAGGCAAAAGAAGGCGTGGCAGACCCCATAAAGTATATATATTCTTGATCAGCATCACAAGCCGAGTTGATATAGCTATGTCCGTCTGAATGACTTAATATCGAGTCGATTGTGACTAAATTCAAACTAGTAGCTGTTACCATCTCTGAAATCTGTTTGTTCATACGGACAGACAGACTGACAGACAGACAGACGGACAGACGGACATGGCTATATCGACTCGCCTTGTGATGCTGATCAAGAATATATATACTGGGGTCTGCCACGCCTCCTTCTGCCTGTTACATACTTTTTTTTTTCACAAACCCAATATACTCTCTCTTGCAGAGAGTATAAAAATGTTCTCAATGCTTTGTTTACGTTTGCAAGCTTTAAAAATTTGCTCAAGTTTAATGTGCCTTATTTTAAGAGAAGTTAATATTAATAAAATGACTAATAATGGAAAATATAGAGCCAGGTATGCTAAATATGATGTACAGTTTATATTTGTGTAGCATGTGTTCAATGTTGTATATGTGTCTTATGTTGTAGTATATCTTTTTCTTGAAAACTATACCCGACTCCACGTGAATTATGGAGTAGAACTAGCATGGTGCCACTCCGTGCCAAAAAGTAAATATGTGGAGTTACAAATAAAAGTATACAGTTGTTAGAGGTAATAAACTTATTTGCGTCTTCTTGCATCTCTTCTTGCAAATAACACATATTGCAGCCACTTTTGAATTTAGCAATGCACAGTTGCTAGATATTTGCGCAACAATACAAACAAAAAAGAATCAATAAATGATTGGATTGTTGGTCAACTCGGCAGCGAAAATTTAGATGTGCAACAAAAGGATTTGATAAATTAAAAAGCTGCTCTAATTCACGACTACATTCGGAAAACTCGGGCAAAATGGCATAAAAGTATGTCAAACTTCAAAAAAACATTCTGATTGGCTATTTTATTATTATTATTGTTTATTATTATTATTATTTGATGTTATAGATAGACTTCATACTATTCCGATAGCAATTTCCACTAAATTACCGATTAATTTTGAAAAATTTAAAACTTTTGCTTAGAAACGTTTTCTTTATATATTAAAAAGTATCCATGGTTTCCAATGTCTCCTACAGTACATAAAATCTTGGTACATGGATTCGAAATAATGGAAGCCTCTGATCTGCCTGTAGGGTGCCTGGGTGAAAATGCTTCAGAAGCGCGAAATAAATATTAATAACGCGAATGCACCGAGGGTGCATTCCTTAAACGAAACGGCATTGCAAGAAATTCAAACGGCCCGTCGGGAGTGATGAATGCAGTGTACTCAATAAAATTTTCGTGTAATGGCCAAGCAAGTGAAGTACTTTGCACCGCGCAATCTAGTAGTGGTTCTCGATAATCGACACAGAGTCTAACTGAACCATTTTACTTCTTTACTGATAGTGCTGGACTAGCGAAAGGTGAACTGTTCGGCCTGATTACCTTACAATCTATCAACTCGTGTACTTTTGATCGAAGTAATTCTCTTTCAGAGGGACTGAATCCGTAAGGGCGCCTCTTTACAGTCTTGGTTGGTTTGACTCACCAAATAGACATTTCACCCGTAGAGGAGTACCGCGAATAAACGATTTCGAATGCTTTTGCAACAATCGTAACAATTTTTTTTATATTCTCCTTGTACTTCAGTTACTAAATTATTCAAATCGTGTTCGTAACTTGTTACAGATCAAACGTTAACCGTTGTTAGTTCATAAGCATAGTTAGGTAGTTTAAGAAAGCATTGAAGTATTAGTATAAGAAATCCTAATGAATTGTTAGTATAAAAAAGCAAATGGAATTATTGAAATGTCTAGATGTGTTAGCGAATCGCTTATATTTAAGCTAGCGAGTAAGTTCTTGTTATTGGCAATGCAGCTGTCGCGAGCGGCTGGCAGTTGTTTAATATTTTTCGCACGCACCGCACCCACTCCGCCAGCCTCTCCGCGTTTGGCAGTTCACAAATAAATTGTATTGTTCACGAGCTTGCAATTTGTTTAATTTAAATTTATTTAAATTTCGTTTTCGATTTTTCATTGGCGCCCGAGCAGGGACTTTCATTCGTGGTCGTTGGTCTTTAAGACATTTCGAGGCTTGGTGTGTTTGCGTGTCGGATCGGTAGTTGTGGTTTCGTGATTTTTCCTGGAGCTGTTGGCCTGAGGAAAACTCTGGAGTAGGATCTCCTGGATTAGTAGAGTTCAACTATGAATTAACTGGAGAAAATGCCCAGAATTTAGAAAATGAGCGACTCTTCTGATGAACAGGTAACAGTATCCAAACGAGTCAGTGCATAGGTGATATTAGAAAGTGCAAGCTTAGAAGCGGCACACATTTTAAGTACATATCTAAGTACCGCTCCCTTTGTTGCACGTAATAGACACTGCGTTTCGGCACTGATAAATTTGATTTTATTTGAATAACTCGAAGCAAAACAGAAAAAAACGAAATTAAATAAAATCTGGATATGTTCGGTGGTGGGTTTTGACCTTTGCTTCTTACTTTTCGCTTCAGTTCTTGCACATAAGGAAAAGCGCGGCTAGCAGGTATATACATACAATTGATGGAATTTAACATGCGTTATTTCACTATAGTTATTCGTTCTTAGTTTTGTTTGCGCCAGCGCTGTTTATGCTTACACATCAGCGCTAACAGACATACATACATAGTTGTTATTGGCAAATAGTTCGCTTACATATACGTGTGTTGTTGTTGTTTGCACAGAGCGCAGTCCACGCCTGTTTAACTATAATCAGCCGAATATCGTTTATTGGGTGATTATCGTTGAGCAGTCGCTTGTGAGTTCGAGTGTTTAATTGTTTGTTGTTGCTGCCAACGCATATCTGCATACGTGCTGCTGCTTTAACTTCTCGTACCCCTGTGATTCGAGAAGGCAGTTCACTTAGTCAGCTGATTAACTTTATTCACCTGATTATCTTTGTTAGCCAACGGTGTTGATCGGCTAACTATCTTTGATCAGCTGATTATCTTTAATCATTCAATTATCTTCGCTCATATTATCGGTCAACTATCTGTAATCAACTGATTATCTTTAATCATCTGATTATCTTCGCTCATTCGATCTTTTTTATTTACAGATTCTTTCTTGAGACAGTACACTTACGTGCACTCAAATAGATCCAAATTTAGAAAAATTCAATATGGCGCACGAATCGAATTCAAATGACACCGTTTTCGTTGATGAGGAAAGTTGCCTCACCACCCGTTTAAGTCATTTGTTCGTTAAATTGGAAAACGTAGAGAGAGACAAAAAGAGGCCAAGAAGGAAACCAAAAAAAAAAAAAAAAAAACAAAAAAAAAATAAAAAAATTGGATATACTAAATTCTTAGTTAAATTTGCTCGTTAAAGCTATGGACTAGCAAATTGATCGGTCTTTTACATATGGTTTTTGTAGACTCAATATATGAATCGCTCGCTATCAAACATTAAAAAAATTCAACCATTTGATATGCTTATCAGATGAGGCTTTAGGTACTGAAAAATCGAAAAATACACAAAATAATAACGCGATTGCAATTCGAGAATTATTACAATTTTATTATTAAACTATGGGACAGCGGTTGACGGAAAGGGAATTGGTGGCTAACGCAAGCGATCGATACGACAACGAAAACGAAACTGACAACTGCTGCTGCGCTTACATTTGCGCAGAGCTCTTAAGCTAACTTAGTATAAGAGAAATTTCACGTGCATGACTTAAGCTACTTATTCTATGACTTCAATTGTTTTCTCTTACTATTTCTCTTACTACTTAAACTACAAATTCAATGCGTTTTCTCTTAATTAACCTAACTTAATCTACGCTCCAACATGCCGGCCACCTTGAAGGCCTCGCCTTCAACACACTGGCAGCCTCGCCATCTTATGTATTGGGCGCTTGAGAACGCCCACTGCGGTCCTAACGCCGGCCACCCTGATGCGACCATCTCCGCCTGGCATCGTGTCCACAACTCTCCCCATGATCCATCGCTGGGGCGGCGTGTTGTCCTCGTGGATAACGACTAAATCGCCGACCTCCACGTCTTCGCGATCCTCCGCCCATTTCGCTCGCTGCTGCAGGCTCAGGACGTAGTCCTTCGACCACGCTTGCCAAAAGCGCTGTCTGAGCGTGCACAACAGCTGCCACCTGCGACAGCACGAAGTTCCGCTGCTTGACGTGTCCTGCTCTGACCCGCGCGGCAGCGAACGAAGCGGCTGGCCGATGATGAAATGGCCTGGGGTTAGGGCCTCTCCGTCGTTCGGATCGTTGCCGAGCTGCGTCAGCGGCCGCGAGTTGAGAATGGCCTCCACTTCGGCCAGGTGCCCTCTGACCTCGCTTTCGGTTAGGGACGCGCTGCCGATCTGCCGCAGGAGCAGGTGTTTTGCCGACTTCACGGCGGCCTCCCACAGGCCTCCGAAGTGTGGAGCTCTTGGGGGGATGAACTTCCATTCCATCCCGCGTTCTGCTGCGTACGACTGCAGCTTCGTCTGCTGGCTGCTGAACGACTGGTGGAATTCCCTCGCTAGGTTGCTCGCTCCGACGAAGTTGGTCCCGTTGTCCGAGTATAGCCGGACTGGAACGCCACGCCGCGCGATGAAGCTGTTTAGGGTACAAATAAACGCATTAGTCGATAGGTCAGGCACAAGTTCCAGGTGAACAGCCTTTGAAGCAAAACACACAAAAACTGCAACGTACATCTTTAATGGCCCTCTTCCTCTAATTCGCAATGAAACATTTATAGGCCCGCAAAAATCCACCCCACAAATATTAAACGGGCGGACGCCGGAAAGGCGATCCGCCGGCAAGTTACCCATTACTTGCTCCATTAGCTTTGGTTTGTATCTAAAACAGTGCACGCATTTTCGCACTATCTGCGTGCACTCACGACGAGCATTAACGAGCCACATGCGCTGCCTAAGTAATGCAATCATGGTCTTAGCTCCAGCATGACAATTCTTAGTATGCAGCTCTCGCAAATACAAACCCACCACCAGCGAATTCTTTGGCATCAAAATCGGGAATCTAGCATCGTATTCTAACGGCGCGTTTAGCAATCTTCCTCCTACCCGAATCAATGAAACTTGTCTTCCGAACTCGTCAGATTTGTGTATGAACGGAGTCAGCGACTGAAAACCAGGTTGAACCATTTGACCCTTTTTCAGCTTGTCATACTCCACGCTGAACTCCGATCGCTGGACCAATTCAAGCAACTTTAGGAATGCGTAATCTAACTCCTTGGGTCCAAGCACGACAGTTTGTATCTTCCTGGATGATTTCCTGATGAATCGATACATATACGCTAAGATTCTCACAATTTTCTGACATGACGAAAATCGAGACACGAACTTCGATAACCAGTCAGAGCTGGTGGCCAAACAAACGATTGCAGACTTCTTATACTCAATCTTCTCAAGGTCTTCAGGCATGGAAAAATGTCGATTTTGAGGCCAATGTTCCTGCTCCCTGCAGAGGAATGATGGGCCTTCTAGCCAAATAGAATGCACTAGTTCACGAGTGTCACACCCTCTCGAAGATAAATCTGCTGGATTTAACGATGTTGGTACATGCCGCCAAGATACATCAATGGCCATCTCTTGGATGGCTGCAACACGATTGGCCACGAATGTTGCTAATAATGATGGAGACGTGTTTATCCAATGTAGTGTGATTTCTGAATCTGTCCAGAAATTCACACTCTCAATTCGACAGTGGTTCAGCATATGTTTTATGGAGAACCATAGTTGGGCTAACAGGTGTGCTGCACACAATTCAAGTCTGGGGATCGACTTTGTTTTCAGTGGAGCTACCTTTGCCTTTGCAGTCAGCAATCGGCAGACGGTACTGGCACCGTCGTTAGCACGAACATAAATGCAGCACCCATATGCTTGACTGGATGCATCCGCGAATCCATGCACTTGTATGCTTGTGTCAGAGCTGGCGTGAGCGTATCTAGGGATTTCAATGTGATTCAAGTCAAGAAGAGTCTCTTTGAAATTTTCCCATCTGCTATGCAATTCCATAGGCATTGTCTCGTCCCATGACAATTGCATGCGCCACAGCTCCTGAAGAAGAATTTTTGCCCGGATGCTAATCGGACTTAACAAGCCAAGTGGGTCAAACATGCGTGCAGCAACTGACAATATGTTCCGCTTGGTCGGAACTAATTGGGTGAAACTGTCATCCAAATGATACTGAAACGTATCCAACTTCGGAGTCCACCTCATGCCAAGCGTCTTCGTCGAATCGGCATCATTGAAACTCAAAAGTTTAGCAGTTTCACTGTCTTCCATTAAATTTGGATGGTTCGAAAACCATTTCGCCAATTGAAACCCGCCTGATTCCAGAATTTCGGGCACTTGGGTACATATTTCTTTTAATGTATCTAAATCGTCAGCCCCAGTGAGCATGTCATCGACATAAAAGTCATTGCAAATGACTTTAGAACCAAGAACATGGGTGTCTTTATGACGCAATCCCAGTTCCTGAAGGCATCGGATGGCTAAAAACGGTGCGGATGCAGTACCATAAGTTACCGTGTTCAGTCTATATATCATTAGCTCATCCGATGGGTTCTCGCGCCAAATAATTAGCTGAAACTGTCGATCGTCTTCGGACATGCTGACTTGACGGTACATTTTCTTTATATCTGCCGTAAGGGCATACCGGTTTAGACGAAACCGAAGAAGAGACAACATAAGATCCCTCTGAATAGTAGGTCCCACCATGAGCAAATCATTCAGCGACTGCGACGAAGTTGTCTTACAAGACGCGTCAAATACTACTCTGAGCTTGGTGGAACTACTTTCAGGTCTCAGGACGCACTGGTGTGGAATGACGTAATGTGGTCCTGGTGGAACTTCTGAACCTATGGCGGACATGTGACCAAGTTCGAGATACTCTTTCATGAAACTTGTATACATTTCTTTTAATTCTCCGTCCCTGGAGACTCTACGCTCTAACGACAAAAACCGTTTTTTTGCTATCTCAAAGGACGAACCCAAAGTTTTCGGGTCGCTCTTGAATGGCAAACCCACTTCGAAGTGTCCTGACGACAGTCTACAAACACTTTCCTTAAAATGCTTCTCGCATGCCAGGTGTTCTGCTGAGTACTTTACTTCTAAACTCGATTCCGGTATAGATTCTAGTTCCCAAAATCGATTAACCAGAGCCTCAAGCCTCGTCTCTTCTGTTGGGTGCATTATAGCACAGCATACAGGGTTGTTGGATCGTAATTTCTTACACCTCCCTGATGCTACCCAACCTAGCAAGGTTTTTTGCAACACTGGACCATTGTCTGACAGCTTTACTTGTCCAGTGCACAGCAAATCGAAAAATGAATCTGCTCCCAATAGCAGATCTATTCGCTGAGGCTTATAAAATTCAGGATCAGCCAGCTCTACATTCGTTGGAACCTTCCACCGTTTAATGGGAAGGTCATGGTCTGGCTGCCTGCTCGAAATGGACTTCAACACCCAGAAATCGGAGTTGAACTTGTAAGCGTTTACGCGAGACGACACCACAGTTGATACCTCACTTTTTGCAACTAAGCTTGCCTGCCCAACCGAGGTCACTGTTAAACATTTATTTCTTCGTTGAAGCCTCAACGACTGAGCCAATTGCTCCGTCATGAAATTGACTTGTGACCCTGAATCCAATAAAGCCCTGGCAGTTCTCTCTTGGCCAAATCTATCGCGCAGAGTCACAACAGCTGTTGCAAGAATCACTTCGTCAACCTCGCTTGCAACATGGTTCACATGAGCAGGAGGAGCTGCTGCTTGCTGTTCTTCAGAGAATTTGTGCAGGAGCGTATGATGGGGCCGAGAACATACTCTGCACTTTGACGCAGTACAAGTGGACACTCTGTGTCCTGTCTGCAAACAATTTATGCACAGTTGACTCGATTTCACGAAATTGAATCTTTCGTCAACTGGCAAAGAGGCAAACCTCTGACAACTTCCAAGTACATGGTTGGCCTTACATAATTTGCAGGTGGGCTCAACTTGTGTCTCAGCGTTGGTCAATGCAAAAGACGACTTTCCTTTCACAGGCTTTAAATCTGACTTGAATTTCAACCTGGATTTGGAGCTTTCTTCAGCGGACAGATGCTGGTATCGCCTATTCAAAGCTACAACACAATCTGACCATTGTGGTAAAGTATTGTAATCAAGCTGCTCCTCATATTTAGTCCTTGTACTGTGATCTACTTTCGACATTACAAGATGAATTAGGACTGCATTGGCAAAATCTTTCTCATTCCCAATTGACATCAATGATTCAAAAATTGCAGACACTGAATCAATGATCGTGCGAATTCCTAGGGCAGATGGTTTATTCATCGGCTCAATGTCAAATAACTGGGAAAGTGTGTCGAAGAAAATGAGGCACTTATTGTCGTAGACCCGCTTCAGATTCTCTAATGCTTTCGAATAATTTGCATCAGAGACCTGATAAGCCTTTATCGTTCCCAGAGCCTCGTCTGATAGACACGATATTAGGTGATTGAACTTTTCGATATTCGATAAAGAACGATCAGAATCTACCAAACTTTCGAAAAGGCTGATAAATTGCTTGTATTCTGAATGCTTGCCGCTGAAACTAGGCAACTTCAGTTTGGGTAAGTGCGAATGATGCGACACTGGAACACTGTCAACAACTTCAAATTTGCTCAGAGCAGCCATATATGAAGACCGTGCAAGAATGCATGTTTCTTCCAGCATTGCTCGGCTATCATTGTCTGGGTCTATCACGTCTATTTGCGACTGCAAATCCATTGCCTTGGAAATATATGTGTTCAACAAATCAAGTCGGCACTGTATTTCGAACTTACTAGGGTTTACCATTTTATTGGCCAACGACATCCGCTGACGCTCGATGTCAGCTTCAACTTTCTCTAGTTGTGAGAACAATTGCGTTAAACGCGCACTAAGGCAATTTCCGTCAACATCCTCAACAGTCTCATTGAAATCTCCTTTGTTTTCCATATTGATTTATAATCACTATTTCCTTTTTTACAAGAGTATATGTATGTCTATGCAACTCAAAAACACCTACACTGACAACAGGAATCAGCTGACAAAAATACGCCGAACGTTAATTGAGCACTGACTACCAATAATTAAATGCTAACCGAGCTACTAATCGCTGATCCAGTAACACTTAACCGTTCAATATACAAACTCAATATACTCTTGCACAGGGTATAAGTACGCAAGCAAGTAAACGAAATGCATAAGCAAGATCGCGACAACAACAAAAAACCAAAAAAAAAACAGATAGCGACAAGCTTGCAGTTATTTTGCGTACGTGTGCATGTACATAAATATGTTTAGATGTACGTCTTCCAGCTGGCGCTCGAATATAAGTGTGCAAAGAAACAAGTGGAAACCGGCGTCAAATCAACTGATCGTATGTATGTGTGTTAAGCGCGCGCTTGCTTGAACATATGTATGTATGTATGTATATGACGTGCCTAGCGACACACAACGGTCGAACAAACAAAAGAAACCACCACCAAATTCAACGGATGAGCGAATAGCGGAATGCGAGAGAACGGCAAGTGCACATATGTATGTCCGTATGTATGTATGTTCGCGTGCCTAGCAACACAAGGGTCAAAAACCACCACCGAATTCAGCAGATGAACGAATAGCGGAATGCAAGAGAACGGCAAATGCACATATATATGTATGTTTGTATGTACACAGATCAAAATGTTGCGAATTTTAACAAATAAATGAATAAATAATGCACGAATATGGTTTAGTGTATTTATTATTGCCGTTTGCAGTTTTGCTTCAAGTATTCACTACAACAAAAAATTATTAATTCAGTGCCGAAACGAAATGTCACTTGTGCCAGCAATTTAGGTTATTTTTGGGTAATTTTTTTTAGAGCGCGACTTCATACAAATATGTATGTATGTGATTACATATAACTGCACTGATTTTATGCACTGACTCGTTTGGGCACTGTTACCTGGTCGTCGGATGTGTCGCTCATTTCCTCGATCATCATCATCACAAGCACCGGCAAAGTCTTCAAACTTCCAAGTCCAGCGGCGAACAGCAGCAGCACCAGCAGCAACGCTATATATAAAAAAATAGGGAACCGACCACGAAATACGCGCAGCCACCAAGCCTTGACAAAATGTTTAAACTATTTAAACTACGACCGCAACCGATGTCCCTGCTCGGGCGCCAATGAAAAATCGAAAAATACACAAAATAATAACGCGATTGCAATTCGAGAATTATTACAATTTTATTATTAAACTATGGGACAGCGGTTGACGGAAAGGGAATTGGTGGCTAACGCAAGCGATCGATACGACAACGAAAACGAAACTGACCACTGCTGCTGCGCTTACATTTGCGCAGAGCTCTTAAGCTAACTTAGTATAAGAGAAATTTCACGTGCATGACTTAAGCTACTTATTCTATGACTTCAATTGTTTTCTCTTACTATTTCTCTTATACTTAAACTACAAATTAATCTTTTTTTAATTAACCTAATTAATCCCAAATGCAAACTACCCAAAGGCATTAGAGAGCCCAAGTCGAGCATACGACAACAAATGTCTGATCTTTTTTGACACTCTTTGATCAAGAATATATATACTTTATGGGGTCTGCCATGTCTCCTTCTCCCTGTTACATACATTACAAAAAAAAAAAAATACCCCCTTCCAACTAACCAAAAAAAAAAACAATGGGCAAACGCAAGATTTTTTAAAAGCAAACGCTAGGCTGCTCTTTCTAGAGCTTCGGAGAGCGAAAGCCGAACGCTCTAGCGCCCCGGCGAGTCGATCGCCGCTCAGCAAAAGGCGAAAATAATTTAGTCTGCCTCAGCAAGCGAAACGATAAGCACGGCTATGTCGCTTGTGTTCTCGTTTCGCTTTAATATGTTTGTCTCTTTCTAGCATGGCAGATACACACATTTTGTGACATCTCGCAACGGCAGATTTTAGCAACCAGCTCACTGCTACAATTTCTGTTTTCAACAAAATTGCGATGCAGCTAGGAAAATAAGCTGCTTGTATTGGGATATGTATGGTTTTAGGCCGGCCGCACTCAAGTGTCGCGGTGGCGCAGATGATTAGTTCTCGATCGATAAACAGGGAGTCGTGGGTTCGATTCCTGGTCCGCCATTAAATTAAAAATCTTTTATTGTGTTGTTGAGATGTATTGCATTACCGAAAAATTATTGTTTATTTAGCAAATTGTTAATAAACGATTGAAATAATTTTTTTTAAATTGGGTTTTGTTAAAAAAATTTTTATTTTAATGAAAACATGCAACAACTGAACTTTCGAATTATCTACTTTTAAATGATTGACCGCGACTCGAACCCACGACTCCGCGCTTGCCGATCAAGCACTTAACCACCAGCGCCACCGCGACATTTGCATGCGGCCGACCTAAAACCATAGATATCTTTCTAAAAGAGGCTTAACTTCCTAGCGCGATGGTTATTTTGTTGAAAATAGAAATTGTAGCAATGAGCTGGTTGCTGAAATCTGCCGTTGCGAGATGTCACAAAATGTGTGTATCTGCCATGCTAGAAAGAGACAAACATATTAAAGCGAAACGAGAACACAAGCGACATAGCCGTGCTCATCGTTTCGCTTGCTGAGGCAGACTAAATTATTTTCGCCTTTTGCTGAGCGGCGATCGACTCGCCGGGGCGCTAGAGCGTTCGGCTTTTTGCCGAAGCTCTCTGGGGGTCTAGAAGCAGCCTAGCGTTTGCTTTCAAAAAATCTTGCGTTTGACGCATCTATGTGTTGTATGGTTAGTGCTTTTACTCTACGAGTAACGGGCATAAAAATACAAACAATGTGAGCGAACGTTTTCGGTGCTTGCTAGCGGCAGCGTTGCCCGCGAATGCTGGCCGTGCCGAAAAACTGTATATGTACATATACACACATACTTATGTGCGTGCATACATATAATGTCAAATGTGTATTTGCATACATACAAACAGATGTTTTTGTTTCAGCGTGTTTTACTGCAAATACTATCAGTTGATATTCTCGGGTACCGATTTTATTAACATGATCGGGAATAAAATGCAGAGAGTATTCTACGGTCGGGCGTGCTCGACTGTTCTTTTCTTTCTGTTGCTGCACCACGCCCCTCTCTTGAAAGTGCTCGACTATCTGCATTTACATGTAATATTTATTTGTTATACAATCAAAATTAATAAAATGTCCCTGACGGCGCTCGAACCCATGATCCCGGGCTCACATACAAGTGCGAAGAATTAGATCAGGCATCTTTACTACTTAGACCACACTCCGCATTGAAGTTTATGTAAATAATTAAAATTTAAAAAGTGAACAAATAGCATTTGTCACTGACTGTATTTGAACCCGGGACCCCGGGCTAACCAACACGTACGAAACGCGCATCTCTACTACCTAGACCACGCTCCTTATTAAAGTTGCAGTAGCTAAACGTAGAGTTAAATCTTATATTGCAAGCAAGTGCAAACAAACAATTAATTCAAAAAATTCAGAATTTTTGATTAATTTATTTTATATGTTGTGGTTATCCGATTTGAACCAAATTTGGTGAGAATACTTTTAATAATTATTCACACATTCTCTGTAAGTTTGGTTGCGATCGCTCAACTAACATTACGTGTCTTTATACAAATTTTTTATTTTTGCCCAATTTGTCCTATGGGAGCTATAGGCTATAGTTGTCCGATCCGGATCAAACTTGGTGAGGATAGTTATATTGGTACCATACAAATAATGTGTGAATTTCAGGCAAAAGAAGGCGTGGCAGACCCCATAAAGTATATATATTCTTGATCAGCATCACAAGCCGAGTTGATATAGCTATGTCCGTCTGAATGACTTAATATCGAGTCGATTGTGACTAAATTCAAACTAGTAGCTGTTACCATCTCTGAAATCTGTTTGTTCATACGGACAGACAGACTGACAGACAGACAGACGGACAGACGGACATGGCTATATCGACTCGCCTTGTGATGCTGATCAAGAATATATATACTGGGGTCTGCCACGCCTCCTTCTGCCTGTTACATACTTTTTTTTTTCACAAACCCAATATACTCTCTCTTGCAGAGAGTATAAAAATGTTCTCAATGCTTTGTTTACGTTTGCAAGCTTTAAAAATTTGCTCAAGTTTAATGTGCCTTATTTTAAGAGAAGTTAATATTAATAAAATGACTAATAATGGAAAATATAGAGCCAGGTATGCTAAATATGATGTACAGTTTATATTTGTGTAGCATGTGTTCAATGTTGTATATGTGTCTTATGTTGTAGTATATCTTTTTCTTGAAAACTACACCCGACTCCACGTGAATTATGGAGTAGAACTAGCATGGTGCCACTCCGTGCCAAAAAGTAAATATGTGGAGTTACAAATAAAAGTATACAGTTGTTAGAGGTAATAAACTTATTTGCGTCTTCTTGCATCTCTTCTTGCAAATAACACATATTGCAGCCACTTTTGAATTTAGCAATGCACAGTTGCTAGATATTTGCGCAACAATACAAACAAAAAAGAATCAATAAATGATTGGATTGTTGGTCAACTCGGCAGCGAAAATTTAGATGTGCAACAAAAGGATTTGATAAATTAAAAAGCTGCTCTAATTCACGACTACATTCGGAAAACTCGGGCAAAATGGCATAAAAGTATGTCAAACTTCAAAAAAAACATTCTGATTGGCTATTTTATTATTATTATTGTTTATTATTATTATTATTTGATGTTATAGATAGACTTCATACTATTCCGATAGCAATTTCCACTAAATTACCGATTAATTTTGAAAAATTTAAAACTTTTGCTTAGAAACGTTTTCTTTATATATTAAAAAGTATCAATGGTTTCCAATGTCTCCTACAGTACATAAAATCTTGGTACATGGATTCGAAATAATGGAAGCCTCTGATCTGCCTGTAGGGTGCCTGGGTGAAAATGCTTCAGAAGCGCGAAATAAATATTAATAACGCGAATGCACCGAGGGTGCATTCCTTAAACGAAACGGCATTGCAAGAAATTCAAACGGCCCGTCGGGAGTGATGAATGCAGTGTACTCAATAAAATTTTCGTGTAATGGCCAAGCAAGTGAAGTACTTTGCACCGCGCAATCTAGTAGTGGTTCTCGATAATCGACACAGAGTCTAACTGAACCATTTTACTTCTATACTGATAGTGCTGGACTAGCGAAAGGTGAACTATTCGGCCTGATTACCTTACAATCTATCAACTCGTGTACTTTTGATCGAAGTAATTCTCTTTCAGAGGGACTGAATCCGTAAGGGCGCCTCTTTACAGTCTTGGTTGGTTTGACTCACCAAATAGACATTTCACCCGTAGAGGAGTACCGCGAATAAACGATTTCGAATGCTTTTGCAACAATCGTAACAAATTTTTTTTATATTCTCCTTGTACTTCAGTTACTAAATTATTCAAATCGTGTTCGTAACTTGTTACAGATCAAACGTTAACCGTTGTTAGTTCATAAGCATAGTTAGGTAGTTTAAGAAAGCATTGAAGTATTAGTATAAGAAATCCTAATGAATTGTTAGTATAAAAAAGCAAATGGAATTATTGAAATGTCTAGATGTGTTAGCGAATCGCTTATATTTAAGCTAGCGAGTAAGTTCTTGTTATTGGCAATGCAGCTGTCGCGAGCGGCTGGCAGTTGTTTAATATTTTTCGCACGCACCGCACCCACTCCGCCAGCCTCTCCGCGTTTGGCAGTTCACAAATAAATTGTATTGTTCACGAGCTTGCAATTTGTTTAATTTAAATTTATTTAATTTTCGTTTTCGATTTTTCATTGGCGCCCGAGCAGGGACTTTCATTCGTGGTCGTTGGTCTTTAAGACATTTCGAGGCTTGGTGTGTTTGCGTGTCGGATCGGTAGTTGTGGTTTCGTGATTTTTCCTGGAGCTGTTGGCCTGAGGAAAACTCTGGAGTAGGATCTCCTGGATTAGTAGAGTTCAACTATGAATTAACTGGAGAAAATGCCCAGAATTTAGAAAATGAGCGACTCTTCTGATGAACAGGTAACAGTATCCAAACGAGTCAGTGCATAGGTGATATTAGAAAGTGCAAGCTTAGAAGCGGCACACATTTTAAGTACATATCTAAGTACCGCTCCCTTTGTTGCACGTAATAGACACTGCGTTTCGGCACTGATAAATTTGATTTTATTTGAATAACTCGAAGCAAAAAAGAAAAAAACGAAATTAAATAAAATCTGGATATGTTCGGTGGTGGGTTTTGACCTTTGCTTCTTACTTTTCGCTTCAGTTCTTGCACATAAGGAAAAGCGCGGCTAGCAGGTATATACATACAGTTGATGGAATTTAACATGCGTTATTTCACTATAGTTATTCGTTCTTAGTTTTGTTTGCGCCAGCGCTGTTTATGCTTACACATCAGCGCTAACAGACATACATACATAGTTGTTATTGGCAAATAGTTCGCTTACATATACGTGTGTTGTTGTTGTTTGCACAGAGCGCAGTCCACGCCTGTTTAACTATAATCAGCCGAATATCGTTTATTGGGTGATTATCGTTGAGCAGTCGCTTGTGAGTTCGAGTGTTTAATTGTTTGTTGTTGCTGCCAACGCATATCTGCATACGTGCTGCTGCTTTAACTTCTCGTACCCCTGTGATTCGAGAAGGCAGTTCACTTAGTCAGCTGATTAACTTTATTCACCTGATTATCTTTGTTAGCCAACGGTGTTGATCGGCTAACTATCTTTGATCAGCTGATTATCTTTAATCATTCAATTATCTTCGCTCATATTATCGGTCAACTATCTGTAATCAACTGATTATCTTTAATCATCTGATTATCTTCGCTCATTCGATCTTTTTTATTTACAGATTCTTTCTTGAGACAGTACACTTACGTGCACTCAAATAGATCCAAATTTAGAAAAATTCAATATGGCGCACGAATCGAATTCAAATGACACCGTTTTCGTTGATGAGGAAAGTTGCCTCACCACCCGTTTAAGTCATTTGTTCGTTAAATTGGAAAACGTAGAGAGCGACATAGAGCGTCAAAGGAGTTCACTCATTAATAAAATGGTGACTCCAAGTAAATTTGAGATTCAGTGCCGGCTAGATATACTAAATTCGTATATTTCCAAAGCTATGGACTTGCAGTCAGAGATCAATGCAATAGATCCTGATAATACTAGCCGCGCAATGCTTGAGGAAACATGTATTTTGGCCCGGTCGTCATACATGTCTGCCCTAAGTGCGCATCAGGCATCTGAAACCGTACCTCAGCTTTCACACAATTCACACCTGCCCAAGCTAAAGTTGCCTAGATTCAGCGGTAAACACTCTGAGTACAGACAATTTATCGGTCTTTTTAATAGTTTGGTAGATTCTGATCGCTCGCTATCAAACATTAAAAAATTCAACCATTTGATATCGTGCTTATCAGATGAGGCTTTAGGTACCATCAGAGCTTTCCAGGTGTCTGATGCAAACTACCCAAAGGCATTAGAGAGCCCAAGTCGAGCATACGACAACAAATGTCTGATCTTTTTTGACACTCTCGCCCAGTTGTTCGATATTGAGCCGATGGATAAGCCATCGGCAATCGGAATTCGCACAATGGTAGACTCTGTATCGGCAATTTTTGATTCGTTAATGTCAGTTGGAGATGAGCAAGACTTCGCTAACGCTATTTTGATACACATAGTCATGTCAAAGGTAGATCCTCATACGAAATCGAAGTATGAGGAGCAGTTAGATTATAATACATTGCCAAAATGGGTCGATTGTGTCGCGGCTTTGAACAGGCGATATCAGCATTTATCTGCCAAAGACAGTTCGAATTCCAGGATGAAGCAGAAAACCGACATGAAACACGCACATTCGATTTCTTTATTAGCTGATTATTTCTTGAGGTAGTAGACTTACGTGCACTCAAATAGATCCACATTTATAAAAAAACATGTTAATATGGCGCACAAATCGGATCCGAATAAAACCGTTCTGGTTGGCGAGGAAACTTGTCTCAGTGCTCGATTAAGCAAATTATTTGTAATATAAGAAAAAGTAGAGAGCGACATCGAGAGACAACGGAGTTCACTCGTTAATAAAATGGTGAACCCGACCAAATTCGAGATTCAGTGCAGGGTAGAGATTCTGAATTCATACATTTATAAATCCATGGACCTTCAGTCAGAGATCGATGCAATAGATCCTGACAATACTAGACGCGCAATGCTGGAGGAAAGGTATATTCTAGCCCGATCATCTTACATGTCTGCTCTTAGCGCGTACCACGCGTCCGAATACGTACCTCCAGTATCTCACCATTCTCAGCTGCCCAAACTTAAGTTGCCTAAATTCAGTGGTAAACATTCAGAATATAGGCAGTTTATCGGTCTGTCTAATAGTTTGGTAGACTCTGATCGCTCGCTATCAAACATTGAAAAGTTCAACCATTTGATATTGTGCTTATCAGATGAGGCGTTGGATACCATCAGAGCTTTCCAGGTGTCTGATGCAAATTACCTAAGGGCATTAGAGAGCCTAAGTAGAGTGTACGACAACAAATGTCTGATATTTTTTGACACCATCGCCCAGTTGTTCGATATTGAGCCAATGTATAAGCCATCGGCAATTGGAATTCGCACGATGGTGGACTCTGTATCGGAAATTTTTGATTCGCTAATGTCCGTTGGGAATGAGCAGGATTTCGCTAACGCAATTTTAATACACATAGTCATGTCAAAGGTAGATCCTCATACGAAATCGAAGTATGAGGAGCAGCTTGACTATAACACATTGCCAAAATGGGTCGATTGTGTCTGGCTTTGAACAGGCGATATCAGTATTTATCTTCCGAAGAGGTTTTAAAGTCTAGGATGAAACAGAAATCCGACATGAAACACGTAATAAAAATCGTCATTTGCGTGAACGAATGTCGAGAAAGTAGGTGAACCCCTACTCCAACTTTTGCAGTGCCAACCATATGATTGGAAATTACCAAGGGTTCGCAACATTGCCAGTTGACGAAAGATTTAATTTCGTAAAATCTCGTCAACTTTGTATTAATTGCTTGCATTCAGGGCACAGAGTGTCCAAATGCACTGCATCGAAGTGTAGAGTTTGTTCTCATCCTCATAACACTCTTCTTCACAAATAAGCATTAGAAACATTACAAGCATCTGCTCATCCTGCCCATGTGAATCATGGTGCTAGCGAAGTCGACCAAGTAAAACTTGCAACTGCAGTTGTAACAGTTCGAGACAGGTTTGGTCAAAAACGAAACGCAAGAGGATTGTTGGATTCAGGCTCGCAAGTGAATTTCATGACGGAAGAGCTCGCTCAAGCCTTGCGCCTTCAACGCAAAAATAAGTGCTTGACCGTAAAGTCGGTTGGACAGGCTAGATTGACAGCAAAGAGCGAGGTATCGACGATAGTTTCGTCTCGAGCAACGAGACACCAGTTTAGCGCCGATTTTTGGGTACTAAAATCAATTTGTAGCAGGCAGCCAGACTGTGACCTTCCCATCAATCGGTGGAAGATTCCATCAAATGTCGAACTGGCTGACCATGAGTTTTATAAGCCCCACCCAATAGATATGCTTCTGGGAGCAGACTCCTTCTTCGACTTGCTACGTACTGGACAAATAAGATTGGCGAATAATAGTCCGGTGCTACAAAGGACGTTGCTTGGTTGTGTGGCATAAGGGCGGTGCAGAAAAATTCGTACCAAAAGCCCAGTATGCTGCTTAGAGATGCAACATAGACAAGATGTTCGTATTGATGCCTGTGCATATCGAAGTTGTGAGGTTGAAGCTGTCCTAGAGACAAGTGTTTCAGCAAACTATTCTGCAAAGCACTTTGTTTGCGAACAAAGCTTTCGGGATACCATTTGGAAATTGCCGACAGGACACTTTGGAATCAGTGTGTCTTTCAAGACTGATCCCAAACTGCTTCAATGTTCGCTAGAAATAGTTGAAAGACAGATTCTCTCGGTAGAACTTAGAGGTTTTGATGCTGAAATCAATGTTATGTGTTTAAGTTTCATGAACAAGTATCTTATACTTGGTCGCTTGTCCGTCTCAGATGCAAAAGTTCCACCAGGACCACATTACACCTTTCCACACCAGTGCGTCCTGAGTCATGATAGCAGTTCCACCACGGTTCGAGTGATGTTTGACGCCTCGTGTAAGTCAACATCGTCACACTCTGCTAACGATGGTGGAAAATGCTACTCAGAGGGATCTAATTTGTTCATGTCGTAAGTTCCGTCTGAGCCAATTAATGGCAAATATCAAAAAGGAAAAAAGGCAGGTGACCAATATTCACGCAGAACATCAATTGGCAAAATGGTTTTCAAACCGTTTCTACGTATTAAGAGAAGGCGGAAAAAAGAAACGTTTGATTTCCAATGATGGCATGAGGAGGACACCAAGGTCGGATACTTTTCAGTATCACTTGGAAGGTAGCTTCGCCAAATTAAGTCCTACCAAGCGGAAAACATTGTTTGATGGGTTTACAGATATTTTAACCCAAATATACGCTTTGGACCTATGTCGAATCGAGAGTGCGAATTTCTGGAATGATTCAGAATTCGCACTACATTGCATAAAAATTTCCCTTTCATTACTAGCATCATTTGTAGCCAATCGAGTTGCAGGCATCAAAGAGATGGCCAATGATGTATCTTGGAGACATGGACCGACACTATCAAGAGGGTGTGACGTTCCGAAACTCAAATTTTGTCGAAAACTGGTAACAATGGATCGATTAAGATCAATGTTCAACACAGAACTACAACCTGTCGAGCTCGAGAAGAAAAGACATAGATTCGCTTTGCTGATACTGCTGAAGCCAGCTCAGCGCGCAGAGCGCACAGTGGCATTTGATAGGCCGAAAAAGGATGATATCGTGCATCCAAGTTTGCAATCGCTGACCACATTGATTCAGAAGTCAGGCGAATTAAGAAAGCGATTTACTTTGACTCATTTAGGAGTAAATTTGTGTGGCCCCCCAAATGTGTTGCCAAATATAAGAGGACGAGTTCCGCTTAAGATGTATATTGCAGTGTTTGTTTGTTTTGCTTCGAAGGCTGTTCACCTGGAACTTGTAGCAGACTTATCCACTAATGCCTTTCTCTGTACTTTGAACAGCTTTATCGCGCGACGTGGCATTCCCGCCCGGCTATACTCGGACAATGCGACCAATTTCGTGGGGACGAGCAACCTCCTAAAGGAGCTTCAGGGACGCCTTCGACCGGGAGCAGCGCAGGTTGCAACTATGTGCAGCGGAGCGAGCGATGGAGTGGAGATTCATACCTTCGAGAGCGCCGCACTTCGGAGGACTGTGGGAAGCAGCAGTGAAGTCGGACAAGCATCTGCTAAAGCGGCAGATAGGCAGCGCGTCGCTGACCGAGGCCGGGCTCCGAAGTCACCTGGCCGACGTTTCTGCGATATTAAACTCACGGCCGCTGACACGGAGAGGCGCTCACCCCAGGCCATATCCTCATCGGACAGCCGCTTCGTTTGCTGCCGCAAGGGTTCGATCGGGCCACACAAAGGAACGAAATCTCGTGCTCTCGCAGGTGGCAGCTGCTGTCCACGCTCAAACAGCGCTTCTGGCAAGCGTGATCGAAGGATTACGTCCACAATCTTCAGCAGCGAGGGAAATGGAAGGAGGACATACACATACACATACACATACACATACACATACACATACACATACACATAGAAAAGTTCTGAGTTAAAGCGGTTCGGACGCGTTTGATATAGGCGCTCCTTCAATTCGCCAGAACCAGAGCTGCTACGCCTGTAAGACCAAAAGATTCCACATAAGTGCCTCCTAGGACTGCGCTCTACTCACCGACGTGTTCGGGACCGGCATTGCGCGGGTACAGCAGGGCCGCTGTGGTTTTTCCTAAAACGCGACATCAGGCGTCTGATTGGCGCGAGGACGTAGGAGGGGGGTGAGTGCCTTCATCTCCTCACCAAACGCTCAGTGAGCGCTTTCTCTTGGCGGCAATTTGTTGCTTTTTTCTTAAACATTGCACTCAAGATCACCAAAACTTTCTTGTCACTGCGCCAGTGTTGGAAAACGCCAAAACACAGATCAGCTGATAACAGAGCTGCCACCTCGGCGTAATTCGATCTCACCAGCGTGATCGAGCAGCGAGCTTGAGACAGAGACAAAGTTTTTGGCGCGCGTAAACTGACCGTTGATTTTCAAACTATCTTTTTGAACGGAAGACCAGAAACTCTCAATTTTCAATTTTGAAGCTCAAACGTCACGACTCCAATTTTAGCACTGGCTAATAAAAGCCCCACTGCTTTGGGTGTGTCCCTTCAGGCACCCATTGCAGTAAAAATCACCGGAGCAGAAGACGGAGCTCACGTTGCCACGACTGACGCTGCTCCAGCGGCGTTTGCTAAATCTAACAAAATGCTTAGATCGCCGCCAGTTACGGCATGTAGGTCAGCGCCACCCATACTGGCCGAAAAGGTGTTTGTCTTTTCGGCCAACAACGAAGCCGACACTCCCAAGAGAATGAGAGATAAGGAGAATACGCTGAGCCCTCAACGGATAACTCCGCCGAAAAAGGCAAAGCTGACGCCAAGCGATCTTATGAACGAGCTTGGTAGCCTAGTTAGCGACATCCTATTTAGATTGGAGGATAAAGCGGTCAGACATGTCAACCTGATCATGAAAAAGAAGCTCAAACGCATACAAGCCATTCAGGAGGAAGTAAGCGAACAACTTAAGAGTCCACACGAGAGCCAAATCACCACGAGATGCCAACGCTGTAGCGGAGCAAATAACAGCCCAAATCCCACATATGCGACGGTGACAAGAGGGCCGCAGTCTTTCTCACAGCGAACAAAAAATAATGTAGTACAGGAGTCAGGCATAGTCAACAAGAAAGATGTATCACTGCCCCAACAAGCCCGCCCAGAAGCAACAGAATGGAAAAAGGTTGAAAAACTTTCCAAAACGCAACATGCTCGCCCCGATGCTGTCCTGATTCGCTGCAAAGACAAGGAAGCGTACGGCGAAGTGTTGAATGAGCTCCAGAGAAACAGCTCACTGCAACAATTCAAAAGCTCAGTGGCTGGAATTCGGCGCACAGCAGCTGGCGAGGTACTTTTGAACCTAGCGGAAGCCGCGGACAAGAACACTGTCGCACTGCAGAAGGCAGTTGAAGTGGTCCTAGGGGAAGGAGCAGTGGTTAAGGCTCTTGGCGTCAACGAAAATCTGGAAATTCGCGACATAGCAGAGGGAACGCAAAGCGAGGATATGCTTAGCGCAATATCGCTAGCATTGGAGCTAAAACAGCCGACAATCACAGCGCTTAAAATGCGGCCTGGCTACAACGGCACGCTCATAGCGACTCTAGCTTTGCCCAAGGATAACGAGGAAAAACTGCTCAAGGTGGAGAAAATAAGAATTGGCTGGGCTATCTGTCGTATTCGAGGAAACGACTCTCCGAGAAGGA